>QTSX02005084.1:0-267242 GCA_014839935.2 Entomophthora muscae | reverse complement strand
TTGCTAATAAAGTACAGTTATTACATTAGCTATAAGATTAACATGATAAATTTAAAACTGAATGGCTATATTATACATAAAAAATCCCCAAAGAATTTAAAAATACTATTTATATTATAGAAGTATTGGGAATTAAATTAGGTATTTTTAAAAAAATGTATAAATGGCTTTTAAATATTTGTTCATATTTGCTCAAGGTTGGAATTATGGATTTTAAGTTTTAAGGGTTTCAGAAGTATGGCTTAAATATTTTAAGGGTAAATAAATGTATGCCTGAGATTTTTGTATCAAATCTAAATAGTAAAAAATATGGCAATTTTAATTAAATAAAGAGGAAAGATTTTTAGTTTCAGAACCTACCTGGTTGATTAAAATGATGTTATTTTTGGAGAAGAAAATTTTTAAGCCAATCACTAGCTTAATTGCCCTTAAATATACTAAAAGGGACCACAGTTTGCTTTTAACTAGATGCTAACAAGTATAGTAGGTGTCAAAATTTCTGGATCTTGAGGAAGAGATATTATGTTTATTAGTCATTATATTGTAGGATGGGATAAGGGATCTGTATGGCAACAGATGTGCTCCAATTGGCGTGACAACAGCAGAGGTCTGTTGTTGAACAATCCAAGAGAATTTGCAAAGTCCTGTGGTCCTTTGGACGCGACACCAGCTGTGGTGGGTTGGCAGGAGTTTCACAAGTATCAATAAGCTTGTTCTTACTGTACTTTGACACCTCTACTATTTGGACTAGTAGAGAAGTTGAGGGTATGAAATTGTATATATTCCAAGTGATCTTGAAAGACCCCTTTATAGTTGGCAGCTAGCAGCCAAACTGGCGTCTAGCTGCAGACAACTCTTACTAGCTAGCCTATCATCCCCAAGCTACTAGTCTCATCCCCCAGAGTTGGATCCCAAAACCCAAATAGGGTTTGGGATGAGGTAATATTCTAGGCTTCTGATTTCCCCTCTTCAGCCTAGATATTCCTTGACTTAGTCACGGCAACTAAGTTGACACCTATTGGCCAAACTGGCGTCCATGCTTGGCATAATGAAAAATGCAGACAGGCGGTTTGCCGTCTCACTTCTCGGTGAAACAGGTGTTGAATTCCCCAATATTCTCAGGGTCAGGTTTGTGTCTTTATCTGGAATCCGGAATCCTTAGCGTCTAATTATAGAAGCTTCTGGATTGACCTGTGACCTGAGACCCAGAATGTCTCAGGTGCTTCCGGCTTGTAACTATATTGACCTTATTATAGTTCCCCTGTATTCCGGAATAGCTGTTTCACTCTGGCTGTATTCCGACCATTATCAACTCATGTCTTGTGATGGGAATATAGATCAGTCAACCCAGATAGACCAGGATTTCCTGACAGTAGGGCTTAACTAATGGTTTTTTAAAAAGAAATTAAGAGTAGGAATTTTTAGGAACTTGTTTGTTCATAAATTGGGTATAATGCACAATTGATGAGTTAATGTTTAAATTTAAGGAATGTATAGTGTGGTTTGGTTATGTGAGAGCCAAGCTTAAATAATTTTTGGGAGTGAGAGGCTCAGATTTAGTTACTTTAAAATTTTATTAATAAATTTTATTAAAAAAATCTATAATTTTAATTTGTTTAGCAAATAAAATAAGCAATCTTACAATATAAAAACAATTAGTATAATTTATTTTCACAAAATGCTGTTTATCATGTTTATGTTTATAATATTTAAATTTTTAGGGAGTTTAAATCATTCTTATGTTTTTTTATATGTTGGAATATGTTTTCATATTAGATTATATAAATCCATAAATTTATTGACTCTTAATTATTAGTGTTGAAAATATGGGTTTAAAATGACTGCCAGATGCTTTTTACTAATGGATTCAAAAAATCTAAATTTGATAAGATCTAGTTTATTGCTATTCTAAAGAGTGTAAAAATTAAAGGGTTATGAAATCAGTTTCAGAAATATTTTATGTGTGCTTTGATTTTTGCAGCTGTTGAGATGGATACATCAAAGTCAGAATGAAGCAAAATGAATCCACACAAAAAATAAAATATAACTTTAAACACATAATTCAAGCCAAATTAATGAAAATTCAGCATTTAATGTGAAACCCAATTCCAATATACAATGTCTATATCAGACACACAATTTATCATAGTTGTGTGGTAATATCAGGATCTTGAAACACAAACAAATCCACTCACACATATTCAATTTTTTTATTATGTTTACTATGTTTTGAGTCTGATCCATAAAGGTTGCATATTATAATGCAAAACTCACACACAAAAATCAGAGCAATTTCAAATCAAATTCACAATTCATAAGACCAAAGCATAAACAAAGAAAAGTTTAAATTAACTCAGTGCTAAGCTGTCTGCTAGGACTTAGTCTTGTGGTGACCTATAAAACAGGGCTTGAAATCACAGTTGAAAGTCAAACCTGGTTCAGGGTTGGTACCACAAAAGTGTAGCTGCCCTAGGAAATCAATTAAAACAACTGCCCCAGGAATTAAACCTAGGATCATTCATCAGAGCAGTTTTGGCAAGCAGGGGACTGATGGCTGCAATTTAATTGTTTTTGCAGTCAGCAGCTCCCAAAACTGACCAGGGCCAGCTATTAAAATTAACTAGGGGAGATAGTTCCCCCAATTGATTGGATGCTACATGCCCCAGCAGCATAAAAGGGAAGAACAGCACCCCAGCCCATCCAACTATTGCCAAAGCATTGATTTTGGTGCTACAGAAGATCTTCTACCAAGCAGATTTATTTCAGGGAATAGCCCTAATTAATTGGCCTGGACCCAATTAAACTGGAAGCTGTTTACCACCATTTATCATACCCCTGAATCCAGCAATGCAGTCCAGTGGCTCAAATTTCCCAATAATCTCCAGTCACATGTTTAATATCCAGAAGCCACCTAGATACTATCAATATATATCACCAAGCAGTGGCTTAAGCACTCTGTTGCCAATCAAATAAACTGATCCAAGAATGTACCCAGCTTAAGCCCTCACTTCTTTTTTCCACATCATCTGCATTGAAAGCAGATACAGATCCCAGAACATACCCAATACATGGAGCAAAGTATCCAAACATCAAGAAAAACCTGTACTATTAGAATCCATTCAAAAATTATTAATGGTATAAAAACAATTTCTCTTTCCTTATTTTATGTGCGGGCAAGATAAAAAAGTGATTGGATCTTTTAGGGTTGTCTTATTTACTATATTTTGATTTATACACCACCTAAGAAGAAGTCAAACCAGAAGACTAGAGTAACACCCTTTTCCTAAAACTATGGAGCACCAGCCAGTCCAAGGCCCTGGATAGCTGGTATTCCCTAGAACCACCTGCTCATCCACTTCCTCAGTTCTACAATCATAGTAGAGCTGGAATGATCATACTGGCCATTCTTAGTCTGGCTGAAGCATTTATCCCTAAACATTGGTGTGTACCGCCCCCTGGATACAGGTTTGTTTTACCTGACTAGATCTTCTCCTTTCTTGTACTGGGAATCAATAACATGATATCCTGATGGGTGGAGCTCCCCTACTGTGCCATGGTACCTGACAGACCCTGGCACTGACACTGTCCAAATAAATACATTCAATCTGAAACAAATATTGGATGAAAATATTCTTAATGTCTTTTTGGATACAAAAATTGTGCAGAATTAAAGAAAATTCTTAAAATTGATGAAGATAATAAGAATTGGACCAATTAAGTCAAATATAGGAATATAGTATACACAAAATACAACGTGGCAACATACAAGAAACTCTTTTATCCAAAGTATTATGAATGGTCCAAAATGAAGTATAGTAGTTTTCAAATCTATGTTGCTAAGCAAAATCAACTTATATGAAAATAAAATCAAAAACTGATGTTTTTATATTAATATAAAAACATATTTGGATACACTTCAATTTTTTTGCATCTAAGTCAGTTTTTCTTAGCGCTGTAGCTTTGAAAACTATTTTATGAAAAATATCAATAGTAATTTTTAATTTTTATTTTCTTTGATGTAAAACTTCACACAACCTGAGCAACAGAAAAGTTCACCCAGAATAGAGAAATGGTTCTACAGATACCCAAGAAGGTCTACCAACAGAGCCCCTGGATTCAGGGACAATGAAGCAACCAATAGATTATCTTGTGATGACTAGGATATGACAACACAAAAACAGATTCAGGCTGCTTATACCAGGAAAGCCATAAGCATCAATGCCAAGGTACTAAAGCTTTTTAGAAAAGCTCAAAAGGTTGCCATGTCCAGAACTATAAATAAAAACAGTTGAGCATGTTTCTCTTCCATATGCACCTTGATACCACAGCTATGCACCTAGTGCAATGATGCATAAGAAGTGTGATGTTATACTTGTCAAAACCGCAGGCTCAACCCGCCAGCAAGGTTCCAACCAAGCGGGTTTGTGACCCGCAATCCAATTATCTGATCACCTGAAGCCAGACTAGGAAGTCAACTCAAATTACCAAATCCAACAACATGAACAGATGATGATCCTTCACGGTGGATACCTCAATTTGGCGCTTGACTCACTATCAGGATCAAGCCACCCCCTTCTTCCATCCAGCCGTGTGATCACCAATCTTGTTCCTACTATCCTTGATTCACATGAACTATATAATCCACATCTCTCAATAAATATTATTATCTAGCTTCTAAATATTTTCCCCATGTAACTCTGCTAAAACAGCACAGTTACAACTTTGGTTGCACAGGTAGGTTCTCCATCCTACCTTATCTTGAAAAAATTCTGCCTGTTGCCCGCACATGCCGCAGCCAACAAATCCTCAACAGAATTATGTCTGGTCTCCTGCCCGACTGGACTCTGTATACTCCTGGTACCGGGATACCTGATGGTTTTGTCCTCTACCAAAACATGGTGATCCCGCTACCCGCCTTCAACGCCCTGTCCGCCCAAGGGTTCTTTTAGGCATCTTCCTTGATGCCGCGACCAGCTGACAAAACCACCATGCCCTCCTATGTTGCACAAAGACTTTGCAGCGCTGCCTTAGAGCCCTTTGCTGGGGCCAACAACAACAATGCTGCCGCATGGATCCAGTCCGCCCAAAGCAAGCTGGCTCAAATGAAATGCCCACAGCAATTCTGGATTGCAGAGATTTCTATTTGCCTGACCAATGATGCTGGCACTTGGTGTGACAAGTGGCACAAAGAGCACACTGACAAGAACTAGGACACCTTTAAACAGGACTTCTTGGCGAGGTTTTTACTTAAAGATACAGCGCTCATGATCATACGTCAAGTAAAGAACCTGACCCAGACAGACACCATTAAAGAACTCACCCGCGCCTACAAGGAACTCCATCTCTGTGCCCCATCCAACATGGCCTTTTATACCCCAGCAACACACCTCATGTACTATGACGCCCTCAAGTTGCACGTTATGAGACATGTGAACCTGGACCAGGTAACCAACCTGCAAAGCCTGTACCGTGAAGCGGAAAAAGCGGAACAAACATCCAACACTCTACACAAGGCACAGACTGGGAAACAAGAAAGATCCAAGAACTCCTATCCAAGCAGGCGCTCCTCTTGACCACCTCCTGGAGGCAACGGCAACAACAACAACCACAAACCCACGGGTTCAAATGGGAATGGAAATGGAAATAACAGCCATTCAAATTGTACCCATTTCCGTGTCACCGCCACCCAAGGCAACCAAGATGAGGGAAAAGCCCAGGGAGAGCACTAAGCAAGCCAAGCTCTCCCCACGCAACTCCTGACTTGCCCAACAATGAATACTAACCTGAGGACATGGACCAATGTCCAATGATCCAAGTACCCTTGGAAGACCTGGTACTATACACCATTGCCAGAAATCCCAATAAATTGATGTCTTACCCTTTCCATTTTTGCAGTTACACAGGCTCAGCACTCCTGGACTCAGACGCAGATTGAACCTTAGTCAACAGCAGCTTTGTGGATAAATTCAAGCTGGCCACTAATCCTTTGCGGATTAAAAACGTGGTCCTGGCTGAAGAACACCACATTGCTGTGAAAAAGGAAACTGCCCCCTTCTCTGTCATGCTTGAGAACCTCCACTCCACCATCCAAGGCCCTGTCATTGACTTCCCTAAGTTTGACATTGTACTGGGACTAGACTGGTTACAGAAAAACAACCCTCACGTGGACTGGGCGACCTCTGTGTTGACCATCAAGCGTGAAGGTGTCAACCACCAGATCTATCCTGACTCTGTGGACCAACTCCTACGTGACCATGTCTTTGTACGCATCAAGGAGACTTTGGACAAGAAGGAAAACCTGAAAGAAATTGACTGGAATTCCTGCCAGTATGAAATCATACACTTCAAGGACCACCAGGATACCTCCACGCCCCAAGATTGCAACATTGTGGCCCGTCACCCAGAAATCTTTAAGAAAGCGTTACCTGGGCTACCCCCTGAGAAGCACATCCAACACTCTATCCAACTTAAGGGGGCTATACCCAAGGCACGTCCCATCTATTGACTGACCCCAAACAAGGACCATGCCCTGTGCGCTTATCTCAAGGAGGCACTGGAAAAAGGACTTATCTGCCCCTCACAGTCTCCCTTTGGGGCTGCCGTATTCTTTGTGGCTAAAAAGAACGGTACCTTATGCCTGATCACGGACTACCGCGCCCTAAACAAAGTCACCATTAAGAATTGTTACCCACTACCACTGATTGACGGCCTCTTCAATGCCTTGGGAGGAGCCACCATCTTCTCCAAGATTGATCTAACTGCAGGCTAAAATCAGATTCTTATCAAGGAGGAAGACATCCCCAAGACATCCTTCTGCATCAAGTACGGCTCCTACAAAGGTGTGGTACTCAACTTTGGCATGACCAATGATCTGTCCACCTTTGTAACCTTCATGAACAAAGTATTTGTGCCCCACATATGTAAATTCACTGCCACCTCTGGCTTTGGATTGTGCAATCTTCCCTTGTTGTACCAAGAAAGGCTCAAAAACGCCTGCCAAACCCCTCCATTCTTTAAATGATTTAGCTCACACGGTTGATGAGAGGTTTGTGTTAGCCTACCCTGTGGACCCTTTGCCTTTGGTGGCTCCCTCCTGGGAAGAAACACTGGTTAATTTAGACTACCTATTAGTGTGGTGTTGTCTACTTCTGAAAACCATTAGAGCTAGCCAATCAGAGGCTGCCACATCAACACTGAACTGCATGAGTGAATTCCAAATGATCAGCACTTCCTCCAGCCAATCAGATCCGGCCGCAGAAGTTAGAATGAAACCCTCCAGTCTTCCTGCTCCTGCCCAGCAAAGTTTTGCGTCCAGCCAATTGGATTCAGAGCCCACTGTCATGTGATCAGTTTTGTTTGCAAGCCATTTCTTTTAATCAAGCAAGGGAACTTTCAGTCCCCTGCTTGTCTATTTTCCAAATACATTAAAGTTTGGTGTTTTGCAACTTAAATTTTAAACTTTATTGCTGCCAGGAACCCATTCTGTGTTTCAGCAGCCCTAAGAATTAAAGTGTTAGTTTTGGCTTCAAGCTTACCTTATACTAGCCGGTTTCAAACCTGGCTTCTCTTCTGACCTCCTATACTAGGGTTTATTTACTTAGTTGTTGTCCTTTTTGCTTTTGCTTTCAAAACTAGAGTTTGAACTCAGTATTTCGAATTGATTTTCTTTATAAAATCTATTTTTATTCTGAAATTTCCTTTAAAATCATTGTTTTTGAACTCGTTTTTACTTGCCGTTCTTGCCAAGCCTCTCACAACCATCATAAAGCTCTCTGGACCCGTTCTATTACAGTTTGGCTCTATTTTTCTAAGTATACCCTACCAGCCCCTGTTCTACCTGATTTTTGTCAGAAAAATATACTATCCTACTCCAAATTTTGTGAGGAATATTCCTATGTTACTCCTTGGCTCCATTCTTGATACTTTTGTGGTCCACCTCCCCCAACTTGTGGGGAAAAATCTCTTTGTCTGCCAGACTTGTAGATAGAGATCCCTCCAGTCTTTGAGATCTCCCCAGCGGCCTTCTCTTTTCAGGAGAGGCTGTGGTCAAGAGCCTGACGTGTGATGAATTGGATTTGAGCACAGTGGATCATGCCTCACCCATCTAAGAAGAAGCCATGCCTCCAATGCACCCCCTCCCCAGAGTGGTTCTGAGTCCCTCAGTACCCCTTGGTCCCTCCAAGGTGTCCTCTCCTGCTCCCACCTGCACCCCTTGGTTGCTCACCGGCCTGATACTGATGGGCTTGAACGCCTACTTCCCTCAGTTGTCCCTGGTGTCCTCCCTGTGGTCCCCTCTCCAAGCATCCATCCCAGTTCTTCACTGGATGGCATCCTGGTGGTTTGTTTCACCAGGATGGGAGCCAAACTTAGTTAGTTTAGCCCCCCTCTCTCACAACATAGGCAAACATGCCCTAGTGTACCTGGACAATATTATTGTCTACAGCCCCTTGGTGGAACAGCACCACAAAGACCTGGAGGAAGTCTTTGCAACCCTGGCACAACACAAACTGTTGGCCAAACCCTCCAAATGTCAGTTTTTCTGCAAGAAGTTGCCCTTCTTGGGACACATAGTCTCAAAAGATGGCATCAAACCTGACAGTCAAAAGATACAAGCCATCTGCAAGATGCCATCTCCCAAGGACAAGTCAGAACTATGCACCTTCTTGGGGATGGTGGCCTATGTACAACGCTTCATACCCGCCTATGGCGTCTTGACCACCCCCTTGTCTGCTATAACAGGCGCCAAGTCCAAGTTCATATGGACCCCCCAACGTGACCTCTGTTTTAGACGTCTCAAAGAAAAGCTTGCAACAGCTCCTATCTTACAATATCCCATGCGAGACAGAGAGTACCAGATGGAAACTGACGCCTCAGATGCATCCATTGGGGGAGGACTACAAATTAAGAATAGTGATGGTGACTTCCTGCCTGTAGCCTACAAGTTGCGCAAACTGACGGATGGTGAGTGTCAATACCCAATCCACGACAAAGAACTACTGACCATTGTACACTGCCTAGTCAAATGGCGCTGTTACCTGGAGCGGCAGGAAGAATTCACAGCACTAACCAATCACAAGTTGCTCATCTATTTCAAGACGCAAGCAAACCTGTCACGCCGCCAAGCACAGTGGATGGAAATATTAGAAAGGTTTAACATGCTCATCCAATATAAGCCCGTGGCCAAGCTTGCCATGGCAGACGCTCTGTCCTGTCTGTATGTCTGCGCTTCAAGGGGAGAGAATGGGCTCGACCCAGACTGGCCTCTCCTAGTGCTACGTACAAAGGACAAAGGATTCCCTGCAGGCACAACTGACATCACCAGAGAAACATTCATCAAGAATGAACATCTCTTTGCTGACGTATACAGGACTCTTCACAAAAAGATGTCAGATGGCATGACCATTCCCTACATGCCCACACATCAACAAGTTGATACCATTCTTTGCTACCACAGAGATCTTGGACATACTAAGAGCCAAAATCTATACAAATTCTTAAAGCATAAAGCCTGGTGGCCAACCTTATACCGCAATGTCCAGGAAGTGCTAGAACAGTGCAAGGTTTGCAAAAAAAATTGCCAAAAGCAAAACCCCATTTAAGTCTGTACCCCCCATTCAAACCCAACTACCGTTCAAAGTATGGGCTCTTGGCATTGTGGGCCTCATGCCAGGAAAACACAACAACAAAAGATACATTATCACAGCCATTGACTTTGCAACAAGGTGGCCAGTAGCCCAAGCGGTGAAGGCACACCCCGGCAATAACGTCCGACAATTCATTGGCAAGGAAACAATCAGCAGGTTTGGAAAGCCAGAACTCCTGATAACCAATGGAGGCAAAGAATTGACCTCTGAAGACACCAACGTGTACCTCACCAAAAATGGGGTCAAACACACCGTCACAACACCATATCATCCACAGGCCAATAAACGCGTAGAGCGGCTTAATGGTAGCCTTGTGCAAGCCTTAGCCAAACTCAACGCTGGGAGACCTGAAGACTGGTACACCCAGCTACTGACTGTGTTACTTGTGTGCCAAACCTGAGTGAACAGATCCACCGGGAAAAGCCTGTTTGAACTGGTATACGGCACACAGCCAAATATCATTCAAGCATTGACAGGACCTAAACTGAAAATTCCAAGTCAAATCCCCTCTTGCTTGGATCCTCAAGTAGTAGAAGCCAACAGCAAACAAGCAGCCAGAGAAAAGAAACACTTACAAAAGACATTTGTTCCCATCCGCAATTGATATGAAGTTGGGGACAAAGTCTGGGTCATGAATGTTGACAAGAGCAAACTACAACCTGAGAAAGTAGGGCCAGCAATCATTCTAAAGGTAAACAACAATAACACTTACCTTGTGAAAGGGCTTGGGAAACGCAAGCAAGACAGGACCTTACACCACAATTGCCTACAACCCTGCAAAGCAAGACAGAAAAAACAAGAAACCGCCCTACCCATCACAGAACAGCAACTAGTTCAATACAGCGCCCAGGCTTCTGACAACCTCCCTGACAACCTGCCACCAAAGGAGGCCGACCTTCAGCCGGGGGGGGTGTGTCAAAACTGCAGGCTTGACCTGCCAGCAAGGTTCCAATAAGCAGGTTTGTGACCCGCAATCCAATTATCTGGTCACCCAAAGCCAGACTAGGAAGTCAACTCAAATTACCAAATCCAACAACATGAACAGATGATGATCCTTCATGGTGGATACCTCAATTTGGCGCTTGACTCACTATCAGGATCAAGCCACCCCCTTCTTTCATCCAGCCGTGTGATCACCAATCTTGTTCCTACTATCCTTGATTCACATGAACTATATAATAACTATCTCTCAATAAAGATTATCATCTAGCTTCTAAATATTTTTCCCCATGTAACTCTGCTAAAACAGCACAGTTACGACATACTTGACACTAGATATGTCATATATATGTGTGAAGAGGATAAAGAGGACAAGGTAAATCCAGAATTTTATAGCATTTTTATGGGGGAAAAGGTATTGAATAAGTTCACTGAATACTACTCCCAGGTACCAATTCTCATTTTCACCTAGTCAGAGGCCACTACACAGCACACTCCAAGGGCCAAATAGCCTATCCCCAACACAAAGTGTCTTATATTTATCAAGCTTATGAAATGTATGACTGACTACAAAAAGGCTGCAAGTTGTATTGAAATTTACCTGAAGTCAGCCAATCACCTATAACAAGTCTATAGAAAGACCAGGAAGTTAATCCAATTGAGAAGCCCAGACAACTAACAACTATCCTCAAAAAATAAAAATGGGCAATATACCAGCAAATCAACTGATATCTCCCTTTTGAACCAACAAATATACAGACAATGATGAAGTTATTGCTTGGGATTGGCACCTCAAATTCCTATTTCTACTGTGTTGTTAGAGGGCTTTGCTTCTCATGAAAGAAGCTCAGGGTATCTTTTCATAATAAGAATAGCCCAATGAGCATTGAGACCCAACACAAATAACCCAAGGCATATGAGGCACTCAAGGCTAATGAAAATATTTGCTTATTATATCAACAAATCATTGTTTACTTGATCTATCCACAATTTGTATGGCTATGTAGAAAAGGGCATCTGTAACGGGTATCTTGTTGTGCATCAGTGGCGCCACCACATATTCTATGGTGGATTTCCTTGGTCCCAAAGTCATTGAGGTCCACCAGATGATTAAAGACTCCCACAGGAGTGGCACATTTATGAGCTTCCTCCAGAATGTGAAGAATAATCTCAGAAAAACCAGCAGTGACTTTATCAATGCTATTGTCTTGGTTAATGTTGGACTCCAAAAAGTATCATAGATCATTAAAATATTCTCTGTAATTAACACTAATATATCAATTGTCAAAAGCCAATTGGGTACATATTCTTTATGCCTCTTATTCCTTCCTGTGTGTTTGCCTTTACTGAACCCAATTGAAGAAATCTTTGGATGGCTCAAGCAAGTTGTTAAATGCAGCGCTCCAGATGAACCTGAGGCTCTATCTGATTTGCTATGAGTGGGGTCATATGATCTCCTGGATGAGACAGTGGGTAAATTCTATACCCGCCCAGATTCTTTTACTGACAGATGCCAAGCTTTTATTCTGATCGAATATGTTTGACTTTTATACAGTGGTTTCATAACCGGTTGAGATAGACATAGTCATCTTGGTCTAAAAACGGAATTGAAGTGGATCCAAATCTATTATGATTTAATATGAATTCCTTGGTTTTTGATCTTGTTTTTAAACTGAGATGGTTTCCTTTATCTTAACATGTTTTAAAACTACTGTACAAAAAATACCAATTTTTGTCCACCGCAACCCTATTGGCAATTGTGTTCCCATAAAAAAGCAACCCCATTGACAATGCTTAATATTCAAGTCAATGATGATTTATATTGTAAATTGGTTTTTATTTCTTCATTCAATTTCATTAATGACCCCAATCTAGGGTATATAATGTGATTTAAATTATGTAAACATGCAAAATATATATTATATAAACTTTTACAGAAATGTTGACATTATTTAAGGATATGGTATTAAAATAAATACCAAAACGGTATTTACTTTTTAATTCTGGGTTGAGTTTTATTCAACCTGGAAATTATTTCTTGGTTGAATTGGTTAACTACAGTTGATCATCTTTATACTTGACTGGGGCTATGCTGGAAAGCCTCTGGACAGCTATCAGCTTTAGCTTTTTTAAAGGCTTGGAGCCGATAGCTGTTCGAATCGTTCAAGCAGCTTAGCCGATTCGAGTAGACTTATGCCAATAGGGCTGCTTCGGCTAGTCACGGCCATTTTCCGGCTCTGGGCCACTCGTTTCAAAGAATTATTTAAGAAATTTTTGAATATTAAGTAGTTCTGTTTTGGGTGAAGTGGCCCATAGCCGAAGCTAGCCAGGGCTGGGCCGAAGCATCCCTATTTACCAAGTAGCTAAACTTGAGCAGTTTAAGCAAATCTATTTAATGCTAGGTGAAATTATTTCCGGATGGCAACATATTTAGTATTGACGCCATTATATAAAGAGACCTACAAAAGGAGGAACACGTATGCAATCTGGAACCGCAATTGCAGTAGTCACTATCAGCGATTATTGTTCCAACGACCAAGCTGTTTTATTTTTAGTATTTAGTTAGTCTATCTTCAACTTACTTCTTTAAACTATAGTTTATCCATTAAAAAGTTCACATACATTACGTCTTTACTTAAAATAGGATGGCAATCGACCAAATTTTGTTCAAAAAGTTGGCTTCTGGTCATCCTAAGCCTGCAGGGGTGAATTTTTCTTATGGCACTGCTGGCTTTCGCATGAAGTAAGTGGTCTGCTCGATGTTTTACAAGGAATCTATAGCGCTTTCTAATAACAAATTTTTTATATAAAGGAGTGAGATGCTTGATTCCATCATGTTCCGTGTTGGTCTCATTGCTGCATTACGCTCACGAAAGATGGATGGACAAGCTATTGGAGTTATGGTTACTGCCTCTCACAATCCGGCTGAAGTAAGTATTAGCTATAAACACAATACTTTATTCCTCGATTAAACTTGTAATTTTAGGATAACGGTGTAAAAATAGTCGAGCCTAGAGGTGAAATGTTAGATCAAGCCTGGGAAGCACATGTGACAAAATTTGTTAATATCAAAGATGATGATCAGCTACTGCAAGCTGTTGAAGAGCTTTCCAAGAATCTTGGTATAGATAATTCAAAACCTTCAAAAGTAGTTTTTGGTCGCGATACACGGTAAGTATAGTTTTTTTTAAAAAATACTTTACTTTTACTTGGGATTCTAATTATCTCTCACAGCCCAAGTGGGCCCAAGCTTATCGAATCTCTTGTTGATGGGATTAAATCTCTTAACTCAGAATACCAAGATTTCGATATCAAAACAACACCTCAGCTACATTATATTGTCAGATGTCTTAATACTCTCGGGAAGCCAGATACTTATGGTGAACCCACTGAGAAGGGGTACTATTCCAAGTTGGCCAAAGCCTTTAAAAGTCTAATGGTAATCCATGCTTTTTTTGATCCCGCATTTGGTTTAACTTCCAGTTGAATTTTTTGAAAAGCCGTGTCCAGTTTCTATAGGGTTGCACAATGGCTTATTGTACTTATCAAAGATTGTTATTTAATCCTTTCAGCGTTTCAACTCGACTCTAATATCCAAATATAGAAAAACAAGGAAAAGCCATCACCATTAACAGTGGATTGTGCTAACGGAGTAGGAGCCCCCAAATTAAGAGATCTCGCCGTTGAGCTAGGAGACTCTCTTTCCATCATCATTGCCAATGACGACGTTGATTCGGCTTCTAAGCTCAATTATCAGGTTGGTCTTTACTATATAGCTCCTAAACGAATTTAGTCGGGTGCAGATTTTGTCAAAGTAAACCACCAGTTTCCTCAAAACACAGTTGGAAAGCCTCAGATGCGTTACTGTTCTTTAGATGGTGATGCAGATCGTATCGTGTACTATTACGCTAGTCCTACAGGCGCGCTTAAACTCCTGGATGGAGATAAAATATCAGGCTTGGCTGCAATGTTTCTGATTGATCTTGTCAAACAAGCCAGCCTAAATCTGAAGGTGGGTGTTGTCCAGACCGCATATGCCAATGGTAGCTCAACAACTTACTTGCGTGAAACGCTTAATGTTCCTGTTGCTTGCGCTAAGACGGGTGTGAAGCATCTTCATCATGAAGCCGAGAAATTCGATATAGGGGTTTACTTTGAAGCTAACGGCCATGGCACAGTGCTATTCAGTCCTGTATCGCTCGAGAAAATCCATTCCGCCATGAACCCCACTGCTCTTCAGACTTTAACCCCTGCTCAAGCAGATGCTATGGCCAGTTTAGGCTCTGTGGTAGATTTGATCAATCAGACAGTGGGCGATGCTCTTTCGGACATGCTTCTAGTAGAGGTTGTTTTGGCTCATCGTGGGTGGAGCTTGGAAGAATGGGATGCTGCTTACATTGATCTCCCCAACCGCTTGGCCAAAGTAGTTGTTCAGGATAGAACCATTTTTTCAACCACTGATGCTGAGCGAAAACTTACTCACCCAGAAGGCTTACAAACCAAAATTGATGCTTTAGTTTCTAAATATCATTCCGGAAGATCTTTTGTTCGCCCCTCTGGAACTGAAGATGTTGTCAGAGTTTATGCCGAAGCTGCAACTCGCCAAGAGTGCGATGACCTTGCTTTGGCTGTAGTCAACTTAGTGCACAAAGAAGCCGGTGGGAAAGGCGAGCCTCTATCTTCTTTTTGATCACCCATACCTTTTAGCTTTTCTTTTGATTATTTATCATCCATTCACTAAACCTTGATATAAATCAAGACTATACAGCATAAACTATTTTTATCTTCGCCCTTTCTTACATAAGAATATTGGTTTTAGCAAAAGGAGATTATTTTAGCTTTGGTTCCTATTTATACTTAAGTAATGAACTATACACTAATGTGCTCAACAGCACATTTTGGGAGATGTTAAGATGTGTATTTTTTATTGTGCAACTGAAAACTGGAAGTATAATTTAGTTTGGCCTTCAAATTAAGCTTTTTGTTAAACCTCCAAATTTGGTGAGAAATGAAAAGGCTAAATTATGCTAAATCTAAGGTAAGTCGTTTTATGCTGCGCGCATATGTTGAATTTTTCTGTGAACATCAAGTTCAAAAGCAAAAACGCTATATTTCAAGGCCACAAGCCAGCATTTAAAGTGAAATATAAGCATAAAGATACTTCAATAAGCCCAATGCACATGCTATCAAATTTTAACCTAAAGAGAATAATATAATGCACTATCACCTGGTTTAGTTTCTTAGGTTTATCTCATATCTTTTATTTATAGTGCCACATCATTGATTACTCCCTGAGTGTCAGGAAGCCAGTCGTAAGTAGAGGCCTTGGGCGGCTCGGGGTGAGGTACGGCCGAGCCGGCGGGTAGGGCCCACCATATAATGGGTGCTAACTTGATAATATAAGATACAGATCGCCCGAGTAAGGACCAAGGTCCGGAGTTGGGGACCATGGGATCTACCGATCCTGTCAAAGTAATGTAGAGTACTCCAAACAGTTGGGTAGAGGTGGTCTTGGCTGCGGTGGTGGGTTCCAACAGGCGGTCTGGTTGTGGTGTTAAAGGAGGAGTCATAGGAACAAAATAGGTAGGCAGGTAATTGTACTTGTCTTTGAACAGTAAGGGTGGGATCTCGACCCTCTTTCCTTTGTGTCCTATGTACTTGGTACTTCTAGTCCTTGCCAAAGGGTCGGCAATGAGGATGGTTTCCAAGTTGTACTCTGAACAGGTCGGGTTGGGGGTATTCAGTAAAATGCACAGGTCCAAAGGGGTTCCCGGGGGACAGTATAATGCCTGGGATAATTTGGCAGGTTGGTCTTGGGGGAGGGCGGCGGCCTGGTGGTCTACTTGACTGGAATTAAGATGGAATATCTCTAAGACTAGATAGGGTAAGATTTGTTCAAACCAAAGGTTCATAAAACTTTATTATTGAGAATGACAATGGGGGTTTTGCCGTTCTGCCAGGGTTTTTATACCCTGGGACTTTGCTTCTTTGATTTTTGCAGGGTTCAGGTTTGCAGACAAGGCACTGGCGGGACATGGGTCTTGGCTTGGGGTCTCGAGGGCGGCAGATCCAGTTTGTGCCTGTTCTGGCAAATTGGAAAGGCGTCACTTTGTTTTGCTGCCACTGTTCACTATGTCACCTGAGTAGTCCAATTGCACTACCCCTTCTGGGCGGGAGACTGGCAGTTGCTGGTGGCCATTGGCAAGGTTAAAAATAGGTTTTGTCTTAACCTCCTTAAGGCAAGTTGCAACCTCTGCATAGGTTTGGGTCTTTGGTGGCCCAAGGTTGGCATCAATCTGATGACTATTTGGGGAATTGTCTCTGGGGGGCTGGCGGGTCTCGGAGTAACTCATTAACTCGGGTTTGCAATTTAACGAGTGGGCGGTCCCCCGTCCACTTTGAGTGACTTGAGTGATCTTTGGAGGGTCCTCTATAGTAGTCCAGCAGAACATGGAGTAATTTACCAATTTGAGCCCGTCTTTTAACGGATTGGCGGGTCCTGGACTGGTCTCCTGGAAACCGGGGTTTAACTCTTGGGTTTTCAATACAAGTATTGAAATGTCATTCATGACATCATCCCCTTCCTTCCCCGGGGTCCTTTCTTTCCTGGCCTTCTTCTCAAGGTATTGTTGGATTGCTAGTTGGGCATTGGGTAGGTTGCTTAATGGTTCCCAGGTGCTTTCCTTGGGTAGGTATCCCTTCCACTTGACGTAGTACTGGAGGGTTTTATAGTGGGTACGGTCTCCATGAACATATTCAACTTTGTATTCTTCAGAGCGTCCTACTTGGATGGGAGGAGGTTCAGTCTTGAGTTTCTGGTGGGGGAGTGAGTTCCCCTCTTTCTTGAATAGAAGCACGCGGTGAAAGACATTGTGTATTTTCCATGAGGGGGTAATTCTAGTTCAAATGCTACTTCATCCACTAGTTTGGTGATCTTTT
This sequence comes from Entomophthora muscae, assembly GCA_014839935.2. Classification (NCBI taxonomy): domain Eukaryota; kingdom Fungi; phylum Entomophthoromycota; class Entomophthoromycetes; order Entomophthorales; family Entomophthoraceae; genus Entomophthora; species Entomophthora muscae. Next base: position 249,720 of record QTSX02005084.1, on the reverse strand, counting down.
AGGGGCCGCTTCTTCTGTGGGCTAACTTCTGAAAGGGAAAAGTCAGAGGCACGTTACAAGAGTCCAGATAGACTTTGTCCCCTACCTTCAATGGTTTCCCAGGAATTCTCTTTTTGTTGGCAAAAGCCTTATAAGTCTGGACAGCGGGTCAGATTCTTCAAACAGGTTTGTTGGGTGTCGTGTATCTGTTCAATCCAGGTTTGTCCTGACGGGTTTATTTCCTTACTTCCAATGCTGGGATCCCAGGATGGGTCAAATCCATAATTGGCCTTGAAGGGGGACATTCCTGTGGAGGCGTGGTCTTTACTGTTGTAGGCATACTGAGCCATGGGTAGCATCTTGGCCCAGTTATCCTGGTTGGCGTTGGCATAGCATTGTAGGTATTGTTCAAGTATTTGGTTCACATGTTCAGTCTGGCCGTTGGTCTGTGGGTGGTAGGAGGTTGATACGCAGTGCTTTACCTCCAAGTCCTTCATCACCTGAGTCCAGTATTTGGAGGTGAATTGTGGTCCTCTATCAGTGATGATTTCCAATGAAGTGCCGTGTTGAGTTAGGATGCGGTCATGGAAATTTCTAGCTGTCTCTGCGGCAGTGCAGTGAGTGGTGGTAGGGACAAAGTAGGACATCTTAGTAAACCTATCTACCATGACCAGGATGGCGTTAAACGCATTTGAGGGAGGCAGTTCTACAATATAGTCCATTGAGATGGACTGCCAGGGCCCCGCGGGTATGTCTAGCGGTCTCAGCAGGCCTTCAGGTTTGGATCTACGGGTTTTGGTTCTTCCACATGTCTCACAGCCTTTGATGTAGGCGGCCACATCTTTTTCCAGTCGGGGCCAGGCATAATTCTTCTTGATTTCTTGGAGTGTCTTGAGTCTGCCAGGGTGGCCAGCCATCTCTGAGTTGTGATAGTCAATGAGTACTTTGGTCCTTTTTTCACCTTCTGGTACATAGATCTGGTTGTGTAATAGCAGGGTGGATCCTTTCAGCAAGAATCCTTTCTTGTGGTGGCGGCTCTCTGGGTCTGAGGTCAAGTCAGCAACAAGGTCTGCTGAGTATTTGTCTTGTTTCTGCGCCTCAATTACATCAGGTTTGTGGGCCATGATTTTCATGTACATCAGTTGGATGCCTAGGCTGGCTGGGTTGAGGAGTACATGTGTGTTGTGGTCCTTAGTTTCTGTAGAGGAAGGAGTCAGATTGGCTCTTCTACTCAGGACGTCAGGTACCACGTTCACCTTCCCAGGCTTGTAGTCAATGGTCAAGGTATAGTCAGCCAGTTCCAAGGCCCATCTGGCCTGTCTCTGGTTTAGCTGTCTGGGTTTAAAGAAGTAAACCAAGTTCTTGTGGTTGGTTAAGACTTTTACTGGAAATTTGGCACCACATAGGTACCGGCGCCAATGTTTCAGGGTCTTCATTATTGCAAGCATCTTCTTGTCGTAGATTGGGTAGTTTTCTTCAGCAGGCAGCATCTTCTTGGAGTAATATGCTACAGGATGTAGCATACCATTCCCTCCTTCCTGAGGAGGACCCCACCCACCGCAAAGTTGGACGCGTCGGTTTCCAGCACAAATGGCTTGGATGGGTTGGGCATGGCTAGGATGGGGGCAGAGGTGAAAGCAAGCTTCAGTGCCTCAAATGCTGATGTTCACTTGTCAGTTCAAGTAAAGATAACCTTGTCAGAGCAAAGGCGGGTCAGGGGTAAGGTAATCAAAGAAATTTTTTTGGATGAAATCCCTGCAATAATTTGCCAGGCCCAAAAAACTTCTCACATCTTTCCTGCATTTGGGCACCAGCCAAGATGTTACTGCTTCTACTTTGTCCTGTGCCATGGCAAACCCGCCGGTCTTCACTATGTATCCCATGAACTCAACTTCAGACTGAAAGAATTTACATTTCTTAAACTTAGTGTGTAAGTTTGCTTGGGAGAGTTTTTCTAGTATAAGGTCCAGGTGGCGCAGGTGTTCCTTGTGAGTCTTGCTGTAGATGAGGATGTTTTTGAGGTAGGCCACACAGAACTGGTCAAGGCATTCACCCAATACTGTGTTTATCATGCGCTGGAAGGTGCTGGGGGCGTTGCATAGTCTAAATGGCATCACCAGGTATTTGTAGAGTCCATACCTGGTCTTGAACACCGTTTTGTATTTGTTACCCTCTTTGATTTGGATTTGGTTGAAAACATCTCTTAGGTCAATTTTTGATTACACCTGGGCTCCAGTTAGTACATCGCAAAGGTCATTGGCGTTGGGGATGGGATAGCGGTTCTTCACAGTGATATCATTCAGCTTCTGGTAGTTCACGCAGGGACACATTCCACCGTCTTTCTTCCCTACAAACAGCATTGGTGACAAGCACGGGGCCTTTGATACTTGGATGAAACCCTTTTTTGTCATATTCTCCAGGTAAGCTTTCAAGGCCACCTGTTCTTGGTGGTTGCAACTATAGATGGGGCCATGGTGTGGTTGGGTACCTGGTAGTAGGTCTATAGCGTGGTTGTATATTGAGTGGCTGGGTAGTTTTGTGGCTTCTTCTTTTCTAAATACATGGTTCCACTTTTGCAGGGGAATAGGCAGTGTCCTGAAGCTGGATTCCATCCTTATGGTTAAGAGTCTGTTGGTCGGGGTTCTGCCGGGGCTCATACAGAACGGAACAGTATCACAAGATTCAGGTCGTCCTAAGGTGGCGGTCTGCTCACAATAATTTAGAATCAGACCATGTCTGTTGGACCATGAGTCCCCCAGTACTAGAGGATGGGGCAATCCTTGTAAGAGGATCAAGGGAGTTGGGTATACGTTCTTTCCAATTGTCAAGGGAAGTTCCTGTTTGCACTTGTAGCCAGTGTCCAGGGAACTGTTTCCCATGGTTACTTGTAGGCTGCGCTCTGAAGCTGTTAGTCCTATTTCCTTTGCCAGGTTGGTGTCAATGAAGCTTTCATCGGCTCCTGTGTCAATAAAGGCCTCTATCTGACGCTTGATTCCCATACAGTCTATGGTCACTTGGATGAATTTATAAGATTGCGTAGAGGTGTTTATTTGCGCCAAGGATACAGAAGGCGTATTCTTCTTAGGGCATGCTCTGGTTAGATGCCCGGCCTTGTGGCAGTAGAAACATAACCCATCTCAATAGTGGTGTTGTAACTCATCAGGGGACATTCCAGGTCAATTGGGCGTCATGGCTCTGCCGGAACAGGTAGGGTTCACGTTCTGTCCTTCTTGGTTTAGACTCAGGCCTTTGCATAGGGGCAGTAATTCCTCTAGGCTCAGTGTAGACGGGTGGTGCTTCAACAGGTCTTTCATGGCTGCATTAACTCCCTTTTGGAAGATAATGGCAGATAATTCATCTTCAAGTTGGGTGCGCATTTTCAGTTTAAGGAACTCGTCAATATAGGCTTGGATAGGGCGGTTTGCTTGTCGGATCTCTAACATAGAGTTCAGCGTGTAGTATCTGGTGTCTTGGTCATTGCCAGTGCTCATGAGTTCAGCTTCAAATTTCAAATAGTCAAGGCAAAATTCAACATCTTCAGCAGTGGCCTTCCCAAACCAATCCAGTGCGTCTACTGATAGCATGGCAGCCACCCCCAAGACTTTTGCAGTGTCACTGGTGTAGGCATTGGCGTTGGTTTGGAAGTGGAGGCAGAGGACTGGCATGGCTCGGCGGGCTTCTTCTAAGGTGAGTTTGCCCATCTGGGGCATATCCACCTTGGTCGTGGTCTGGTTCACTATCACATTTTGCACTTGTGATGTGGCCGGGTTCTGGGGTTCTGCACCAGGTGCAGGGTCTTTCAATTCTTTGGCGGGTTGGTTCTTCATCCATGGGAGTATCAGGGAGGTAAGTGCCTTATGGGTGTAATAAGTGATTATCACAAAAAAGAGCATAAAAGTTGCCCCAAGTGTTAATAACATCTTGGGGCCCGGGTTACCGTGTTTGTAAAAGATTGTCATAATGTCAGGAAGTCAGTTGTAAGTAGAGGCCTTGGGCGGCTTGGGGTGAGGTACAGCCGAGCTGGCAGGTAGGGCCCACCATATAATGGGTGCTAACTTGATAATATAAGATACAGATCACCCGAGTAAGGACCAAGGTCCGGAGTTGGAGACCATGGAATCTACCAATCCTGTCAAAGTAATGTAGAGTACTCCAAACAGTTGGGTAGAGGTGGTCTTGGCTGCGGCAGTGGGTTCCAACAGGCGGTCTGGTTGTGGTGTTAAAGGAGGAGTCATAGGAACAAAGTAGGCAGGCAGGTAATTGTACTTGTCTTTGAACAGTAAGGGCGGGATCTCAACCCTCTTTCCTTTGCGTCCTATGTACTTGGTACTTCTAGTCCTTGCCAAAGGGTCAGCAATGAGGATGGTTTCCAAGTTGTACTCTGAACAGGTCGGGTTGGGGGGTATTCAGTAAAATACACAGGTCCAAAGGGGTTCCCGGGGGACAGTATAATGCCTGGGATAATTTGGCAGGTTGGTCTTGGGGGAGGGCGGCGGCCTGGTGGTCTACTTGACTGGAATTAAGATGGAATATCTCTAAGACTAGATAGGGTAAGATTTGTTCAAACCAAAGGTTCATAAAACTTTATTATTGAGAATGACAATGGGGGTTTTGCCGTTCTGCCAGGGTTTTTATACCCTGGGACTTTGCTTCTTTGATTTTTGCAGGGTTCAGGTTTGCAGACAAGGCACTGGCGGGACATGGGTCTTGGCTTGGGGTCTCGAGGGCGGCAGATCCAGTTTGTGCCTGTTCTGGCAAATTGGAAAGGCGTCACTTTGTTTTGCTGCCACTGTTCACTATGTCACCTGAGTAGTCCAATTGCACTACCCCTTCTGGGTGGGAGACTGGCAGTTGCTGGTGGCCATTGGCAAGGTTAAAAATAGGTTTTGTCTTAACCTCCTTAAGGCAAGTTGCAACCTCTGCATAGGTTTGGGTCTTTGGTGGCCCAAGGTTGGCATCAATCTGATGACTATTTGGGGAATTGTCTCTGGGGGGCTGGCGGGTCTCGGAGTAACTTGTTAACTCGGGTTTGCAATTTAACAAGCGGGCGGTCCCCCGTCCACTTTGAGTGACTTGAGTGATCTTTGGAGGGTCCTCTATAGTAGTCCGGCGGAACGCGGAGTAATTTACCAATTTGAGTTTGTCTTTTAACGGATTGGCGGGTCCTGGACTGGTCTCCTGGGAACCGGGGTTTAACTCTTGGGTTTTCAATACAAGTATTGAAATGTCATTCATGACACTCTGGGAAATCATTTCCCTGAGAAATGACTTGATCTATGAGTAAAAGGTGGCAATGACATCTAATCCAGATATTACACTAGGATCAAATGTAGCAACTGAACCAATGAGAGTTCAGTATTTGAATTGGGGAAGACAACAGTCCAATAGAAAGGATGAGAATGAATAAAATAAGGTATCATTTATTGTAGAATATTGTGATTAATATACTATATGGGGAAAGCCACAAGGCCACAAGGGGGTGACATAGTGGGATATTCCATGTAAGGTTCAAAGCTAAGGAATAACTTGTGTGGGGATCAGCAGGTCAAATTGGTAGCGCTCCTAATTAGGATGAAGTGCCTGTCATTTGATATTGCCATCAGATTGGTTCATGTCGTTAGATACATCAAGGGGCGACTCATTGAGTGGTCCCTGTGTATTGTAAGATATGTTAGCAGGCAAGTCTGGAAACTTGGTTGCAACACAAACATTTAATTTTTCTGAGTAACAAGATTAGCACAAGCCTTATGACTACCATGATCTACATGTACACTATGTAATTTATCTGTTAACTATATATCACTCTTATTCTATAATCAATAAAGATATCATTATCTTCTTTAATCCTCCCTTTTATTTGTATTATATACTTAATAGAAGTATATACACAAAAGTGGTAGTACAGGTAGGTTATCCATACCTAATTTACTCAAGGTAAATTCCTCTAAGGAAATAGACACAAGAAATGGCATCATTCTGGCTGAAGAATCTATAATAAGAACAAGCTGTCCCCACAGGGTATGCCATATTTAACAATATTCTTGTACCAATCAAAAAGTTCAAATAATGCACCAAAAAATAAAACTTTAACTACCAAAACAACATGTATCACTTTAAATAGCCCATTTAGGATTCCTATGCTTTTTTCCACAGAGATTTGCAATTATGCTGGCTTAAACTGAGAAAAATCTACCTTCTGGACCAAACTATGAGAGAGGGGCTAAACTAATTAAGTTTGGCTCCCATCCTGACGAGACAAACCACCAAGATGACATCCAATGAATCACTGGGATGACCACTCTAAAAGAGGACCAAAGGGAGGACACAGGGGATAGTTGAGAGAAGTAGGCATTCAGACCTATCAACACCAAGCCGGTAAGCAACCAAGGGGTGTGTGTGAGAGCGCCTTCCAGAACCTCAGATGCCTGCTGAGCACCAGAAACTTCATCTTATAACTATAAAACAGGAGGCTCAAATGCTTCCTCAATAAAGAGGACGCACAGATCAAGGCCAGGAGAGTATAAGTCCAGGTCATCACAAGTCAGACTTTTGACAAGAATCTTTTCAAATGAGATAAGATTGCTTGAGAGGTACAAGAGTCTAGAGGGGCAGTTTCCCACAAGGCAGGCAGAGGAGGAAATATGGCCCCAAAGGTCTGAGAAAGTGGTCCAGATGAGTAACAGAACCAGAGCCAGGGAAAATACCACAAATTTCAGAACCAGGATGACCATTTCTGAGATCTCCAGATAATTTGGAGTCTATAGGTGGGGTTTTTGGGTCTAAAACTTATAAAATTTAAGCTGGCTAGGAAAGTCACACAAGAAACCAACATAATCAAGCTGGAAGGCTTAAAAAACTTGACAATGGTTCTGGATCACTTTAACAGCATTTAAAGCAAAAGCAGGTTCAAAAGCAAACAAGAACAAGGAAAATTCAATATAATAGTAAGTTTTTATAAGAATTTCTGATTCAATTTCTAGGTTCAAACTGGCTTGTCAAAAGCATAAGAGCAGCGGGCACAAACTATACACTGAAGCTACTTCTAGAGGCTTTGGGTAAAATTCCAGTACCAAGAAGACCAACAAAAATATAGGAATTTAGGTATTTTTACTAAGACTTTCAAGGATTTAAAAGGACTCAAATTAGAGTCCAAAAAAATACAATAAACTTAAAACAGTATAGTAACCCCTAATTTTTTTGGGATAAGAGAATGAGCAAGCAGGGGACAAAAAGTCCCCTTGTTTGACTTAAGGGATTGGAATTGGGTTTGGCAGAGCACCTGAAACAACCTGATCATCTGATTGGTTGGTGAAGAAATTTTGCAGGGCAGAACCATGGGGGCTGTAGAGCTTAAATCTAATTTCTGTCTTACAATTCAATTGGCTAGAGTTGGTGTGGTGACTGCTCTAACAGGTTGTTGGGCTTAAGCAGTACTTGGATATGTGAGCACCAGGCAAGGTGGAGTACAACAGAATATGCCTTGCCAGCATAAACCTGAGGAGTTGCCAACTATGGTCAATATATGAAGATCATAGTATTAACAACAGCAGAAGAGGTTCAGGTGTTGGTTGACAACAGAGTAACAGGACAGGATACAGAGTTGGTGTATAATAGTCAGTCAGATACCAGATAGACAATATATACTTCTGGAAGGATTCAGTTATCAGTTGGTGACAAGACAACAGAGTCGGAACAGGGCTGGCGGAGGAATGGGTGTATGTTAATCAGTCAGAATCCAGACAGACAATGGATACTGGGGAAGAGGAAAGAGATGATTCAGAATTGATAAGTGGTATACAGCAGACTTATGATTCCTAGGTGTCTCTATATTAACAGTGCTGAAAACACGAGCTCAACATCTGTTTATAGCTTACAGGAGCTATCATGGTTGTACAGACCCAAGGTTTTCACCTCTGCAAAGGCATTTGACAAGTAAATTATCTAAGTTAAAGGAGAAACAACAGTATTTGGTTTACAATAAAAGGTCTCTAATTTATTACATAAGTCAAGTAAAGATTATATAGGCATTTGTGAGATGATAGTCAACTGAAATGTTGATCAACAATATGGAATATTGGTGATCAATCAAGTTAGTTGCTACAGTTTCATGTGGAGATTACAACTGACAAGAGTGGCTGTAAGTTAGATCATCAGCGTCAGTTGGCAACTGGTTGTTACAAAGGCAATTGTGGCAAATTGGGCATAATTTGGACAGATTATGGAACAGACAGTTTAACAGATCACTTATAATTCATCTGAGCAATAGATATGACATGTTGAATAGTCTGTCTGACATCTTTGATCCTTAGATTTGTCTGGCTGACAGAAAAAGCCTTTAGCTTTGTATAGACAACAGGAAATGCCTATAGCATCTTATGGCCAACAGATAAGGCCTATAGACTCCTATGGCCAACAGGTATGGACCATGGACTTCTATGGCCAACAGATAGAGCCTAAAGCTTTATATGGACAACAGATAAGGCCTATAGCCTAGTCTGGCCAATATAAGCTGGTAAATAGCGTCATAGCTCATAGCTTTTCACCACAGTTGGTTTGGGACTTTTGAATTTCATTCAAGTGCAGGGTTGTTGATGTGACTTGTTTTGATTGGCTGGCCCTGGTAGTCTTTAATAACAGTTGGTACCAAGCCAGCAAATAGCCCAAATTGACCAATGTTTCTTTCTAGGGTGAAGCCACAAAAGCAGGGGAGTCTGTGGGGTATGCTAGCACAAATTTTTCATTCACAGTGTGGGCTAAATCCCCAAAAGAATTAAGAGATTTAGCTGGGTTTTGAGTGGTTTTCTTTGTGCACCAAGGGAAGATAGTCATATACAGAGCTAAAGGGGAGAGTAAATTTACACAGACCACATAAAACAAATCCACACAAGTTTTTTTTTCAAAGACTTTAAGAAAGAAAAGCCTCACTCAGAGTCACAGAGATCATCAATTTTTTAGTGACTGTTTTGATGCCAATTCACCCAGAATAAAAAACTGAGACCTCTTTAAAAGGCCTTTATTAGGTATTTTGTGCTCAATAACACCAATCTAATAATCACATAGAAATTAAAGAAACTCAAAATACCAGGACCATTGACAAGTAAGTTTCAGCATATAAAGACATCTACAACAGAGTAATGAGCCATATAAACTTTGATAACCCCTCTACCTGCATGAACTTATATGTGGTCTTGATTTCTGTGTCATGAGACACTTAGAGTTAAAAAGCTAAAATAAACTTCAGGAGACCTCCCAGGAAGAGAAACTAACAGCCCAGAAATCAGACAGCCTACACCAGAGAGAAAATTCAATCATAGTGCAAAATCCAGAAAAGATGCTTGCCCTAACAAGCAAGCCATTTGTACTACCAGCTCTAATCCCAGAGTAGGGACTTACATTGTAAATTTGCACCTCCCTCTTAGGCCTCTAATCCAGTTTCTGCCAAATTTTTGGGAATCTCTACCAAATTATGTTTGCATATTTATCCAAAAGATTACTTAAAAAGCCCAAGAAAAGCCCTCAATTTAATATTTTGAAATTATTCTGAAGATTCCCCCACCTAACCCACCCAAGAGACACCCCTGGTTAAATATCATGCGCAAGAGCAGCTGGGAGCAGTGCTAATTGAATTCAAAGAAGATTTCCTAATTTTAGTTGGTTTGGGTTCCTTTTGATTATGTTCATTCAAAATTTTTCAAGATCTTCCTGCCTCAAGAAATGCACTCATATCTGCTCATATTATTGGTTAATTGGTTTTGTGACATTCAATCTACCACACTAATCACATCCCATCTCTTAAATGAAACCAAAAGTTGTAAAAGACCTTGCTTCATCATTCTCTAATCTAATAAATACAAAGTTTGTTTTTAGCTCTGGCCATTTGGTTTTGTCTGTTGCTTTGGTGTTCATTTAATTGCTTTCCCCCTTTGGCCTCCCAGTAATAGTTAGCAACAACCTTTCAGTTGTTGCTGAAACCACAATTTTATTGTGGTTGAGAGCTAGATTTTGTTTTTACTAGTCTGTCCCCAATTCCCACATACATAGCTCAATCTAATAACATGAAGAACACCAACAAGACTTATGAGACTTAAAAAACAGGGATTCATTAGGTAATCAAATATCTCCTGCACAAAAAGACTTCTACAGAGACCAGGATGTGAATTTATTACAATGATCCCAGTATTCTCCAGCAATATCATACTTTTTGCTGCTCAGACTGAAAATAAACTGCTCACTTATAATTTTCTCTCTTTTGATGTTACCATAGCACAGCTTTATTTGATGCTGGGGTAGATAGAACCCTAAATTTCAGGAATATTGTTCCTGGCTTCCTAAATCATATATCTGATTCTTCTTCTTTTAATAATTCTAAATGTTTAACCATAATTTTGTCCCTCACAAAACACTCATTTCCTTACTTTTATTGAACTCTATGTTTCATTATTTATATTCTCACAATAAAAAGAAACCCTAAAAATTTTGCTATCTTTAAGGATTTTAAACTACTTTATTTCAGTTTTCTGCTTACTTTTCCAATTCAGATGTGAAATTTACTTCTAAATTAGATTTTAGTTTTTCTATTGTTGTTGTAACTGTGCTGTTTTAGAAAAGTTACAAGGGGAAAAATATTTGGAAACTAGATAATAATATTTATTGAGAAATGTGGATTATATAGTCACTGTGAATTGTGGATAGTAGGAACATGATAGTGTTGATCACATGGTGGGCTGGTGAAAGGGGTGGCTTGATCCTTGTAATGAGTCAAGCGCCAAAATGAGGTATCCACTGTAGGGGACCAGCTTCTGTTCATGTTGTTAGATTTGAAAATTTGAGTTGACTTCCTAGTTTGGCTTTGAGTGACTGGATAATTGGATTGCGGGTCACAAACCTGCTTACTTGGAACCTTGCTGGCGGGTTGAGCCTGCTGTTTTGACACCCCCGGCTGAGGGTTGGCCTCCTCTGAGGGCAGGTTGTCAGGGAGGTCATTGGGATCCTGGGCGCCATACTTGACTAATTTTTGTTTGGTGGCGGGTAGGACAGTCTTGCATTGTTTCTGTCTTGCTTTGCAGGGTCTCAGGCAATCATGGTGTAGGGTCTTGTCTTGTTTGCACTTCCTGAGTCCTTGCACAAGGTAAGTGTTATTTTTTTACCTTTATAATGATCACTGGGCCTACTTTCTTGGGTTATAGTTTGCTTTTGTTGGTATTTATAACCCAAAGGTTGTCACCAATCTCATGTTTGTTTTGGATGGGGACAAAGGTCTTTTATAGACGCTTTTCTTCTTTCTCTGATTGGTTGCTATAGGCCTGTATGACCTGGGGATCTGAGCGGGGTAGAATATTTTCTGGTATCTCCAGCTTAGGTCATGATAGCGCCTGGATGGTATTGGGTTGTGTTCCATAAACTAGCTCAAAGGGGCTTTTGCCAGTGGATCTGTTCACGCAGATACAGCATACAAGTAATGCAGTTGTTACATGATTGTACCAGTACTCAGGTCTCCTGGCAGGGAGCTTGGCCAAGGCTTGCACGAGGCTGCAATTCAGCCACTCCATGCGTCCATTGGCCTGAGGATGGTATGGTGTTGTCACGGTGTGCTGGACCCCATTCTTGGTGAGGTATACGTTGGTATTGTCAGAGGTCAATTCTTTTGCCTCCATTGGTTATCAGGAGTTATGGATTTCCAAACTTGCTGATAATTTCTTTTCCTATGAATTGCTGTACATCATTTCTGGTATGTGTCTTTACTGCTTGTGCCACTGGTCATTGTGTGGCAAAGTCTATTGTGGTAATGATGTATTTCTTGTTGTTATGTTTCCCTGGAATAGGGCCCATGATGTCTAGGGCCTGCACCTTGAATGGCAGTTGTGTGCAAATAGGTAATACTGATTTAGGTGGGGTCTTGCTCCTCACAAATTTCTAACATACTTTGCACTGGTCCAAGACTTCCTGGACGTCCCAGTATAAGGTCAGCCACCATGCTTTGTGTTTGAAGAATTTATAGAGGCTGTGGCTTTATGTGCGTCCTAGGTCTCTGTGGTAATGTAGGATTGTGTTGACTTGCTGAATTGTGGGAATATATGGGATGGTTGTTCTGTCAGACATTTTTCTGTGTAGGGTTCCATCTACATCTGCAAATAAGTGCTCATTCTTAATAACTGTTTATTTTGTTATGTCTGTGGTGCCCAGGGGTTGCTTTATCCTTTGTTTGGAGCACCAGGAGAGGCCAGTCTGGGTCAAGCCCATTCTTGCCTCTTGTGGCTCTGACGTATAGGCGTGAAAGCGTGTCTGCCATGACAAGCTCTGGGCCAGGCTTATATTTTATGAGCATGTTGAACCTCTCCAGAAGCACCATCCAGCAGGCTTGACGGCGGGATAAGTTTGCTTGGGTTTTGAAGTAGATGTGCAACTTGTGGTCTGTCAAGGCCGTGAACTCTTCTTGCTGTTCTAGATAGCAATGCTATTTGACCATGCAGTGCACAATTGCCAACAACTCTTTGTCATGTATAGGGTATTGACACTTGCCATCTGTCAATTTTTGTGATTCATAGGCCACAGGAAGGAAGTCACTGTCATTATTTTTTATTTGTAGTATTCCCCCAATGGATGTGTCCAAGGCGTCTGTCTCCATTTGATACTCTCCATCTTGTTTAGGGTATTTTAGGATGGGTGCCGTGGTGAGTTTCTCTTTGAGGCGTCTGAAGCAAAGGTTGTGTTGGGAGGTCCATATAAACTTGGATTTGGCGCCAGTTATGGCAGACAGGGGTGCAGTCAGGACACTGCAGTTGGGTATGAATTGTTGTACGTAGGCAACCATCCCCAAGAACATGTGGAGTTCTAACTTGTCCTTTGGAGGTGGCATTTTTCAAATGGCCTTGATTTTCTGGCTGTCAGGTTTAATGCCATCTTTTGAAACTATGTGTCCCAAGAAGGGCAGCTGTTTGCAGAAGAATTGGCATTTGGAGGGCTTGGCTAGCAGCTTATGTTGCGCTAGGGTGGCAAAGACTGCCTCCAGGTCCTTGTGATGTTTTTCTACCAAGGGGCTGTAGACAATGATGTTGTCTAGATATAGCAGGGCATGCTTGCCAATGTTGGGGGCAAACACCTTGTTCATGAAGTCACAAAGGTTGACAGGGCATTTTCCATACCAAAGTTGAGTACCACACACTTGTACAAGCCATATTTAGTGTGGAAGGCTGTTTTGGGAATGTCTTCCTCCTTGATACAGATCTGGTTGTATCCAGAGGTTAGGTCAATCTTGGAGAAGACTGTGGCGCCACCCAGAGCATCAAAGAGGTTGTCAATGAGTAGTAGTAGGTAAAAATTCTTGATGGTGACTTTGTTTAGGTCTTGGTAGTCTGTGGCTAAGTTTAGGGTACCATCCTTCTTTGCTACAAATAATACAGAAGAACTAGAAGGGGACTGTGAGGGGTGAATAAGTCCTTTCTCCAATGCCTCTTTGAGGTAAGCACACAGGGTGTCATCCTTGTTTGGGGTGAGGCAATAAACAGGCCGCGCCTTAGGTACCGCTCCTTTGAGTTGGATGGAGTGTTGGATGTGTTTCTCTGGTGGCAACCCAAGGAGAGCCTCCTTGAAGATTTCTGGGTGTTGAGCTACAATTTTGCAATCCTGAGGTGTGGTGGTATCCTGGTGGTATTTGAAATGTATGATCTTGTACTGGCAGGAGTCCCAGTCAATTACTATGAGGTTCTTCCTTTTGTCCAGGGTCTCTGTAATGTGCACAAAGGTGTGGTTGTGTAGGAGTTGGTCTACTGAGTCAGGGTAGATCTGGTGATTGACGCCTTCAAGTTTGATGATCAGCTCTGAGGTTGCCCATTCTACATGGGGATTGTTTCTTTGCAACCAGTCCAGATCCAGTACAATGTCAAACTTGGGAAAGTCAATGACAGGGCCTTGAATGGTGGAGTGTAAATTGTCTAGCATGACAGAGAAGGGGGAAGTTTCTTGTCTCACAGCAACATAATGTTCATCAGCTAAAACCATGTTTTTAATCTGCAAAGGATTAGTGGCTAACTTGAACTTGTCTACAAAGCTGTTGTTGACCAGGGTTCAATCTGCGCCCAAGTCCAGGAGAGCTAAACCTGTGTAACTGAAAAAGCGGAAAGGATAGGACATCAGTTTATTTAGGTATTTGGCAATGGTGTACAGTACCAGGTCTTCTGAGGGTACTTGAATCATTGGGCATTAATCCACGCCCTCAGCTGGTACTCATTGTTGGGCAAGTTGGGAATAGTCTGGGGAGAGCTTGGCTTGCTTAATGCTCTCCCCGGGCTTTTCCCTTGTCTTGGTGGTCTTGGGTGGCAGTGTCACAGAAATGGGTTTGGTTTGATTAGTCATTGTTCCTTTTACTGTGTCCATTTGAACCTGCAGGTTTGTGGTTTTCACTACCGTTATTGTTCCCAGGGGTGGTCTGTTGGAGCGCCCAGCTGGGTGAGAGTCCTTGGGTTGTTCCCTTTTCCCAGTTTGCACCTTGTGGAGGGCATTAGACGTTTGTTCTGCTTTCTTGGCCTTGCAGTATAGGCTTTGCAAGTTGGTTACTTGATCCAGGTTCATGTGTCTCATTACGTGCAACTTGAGTGTGTTGTAGTACATGAGGTGGGTAGCTGGAGTGTCAAAAGCCATATCAGAGGGGCGCATAGTTGTATTTCCTTGTAAGCGCGGGTGAGCTCCTTTACAGTGCCAGTCTGGGTCAAGTTCTTCACTTGGCAGATAATCATAAGTGTGGTGTCCGTCAGCACAAATCTTGCCAAGAAGTCCTGCTTGAAAGTGTCCTAATTCTTCTTGGTATGTTCTTCATGCCATTTGTTGCACCAGGTGCCAGCGTTGTAAGTCAATCAAATAGAGATTTCTGCAATCCAGAATCTCTGTGGGCATTTCATCTGAGTTAGCTTGCTCTGGGCGGACTGAATCCATGCAGCAGTGTTGTTGTCATTGGCCCAGGCAAAAGGTTCCAAGGCAATGCTTCACAGTCTTTGGGCTATGTAGGTGGGCATGGTGTTTTTGTTGGTTGGTCACAGAATGGAGGAGGGAGCCTGAAAGAGCCCCTGTGCAGACATGGCGTTGAAGGCAGGTAGTGGAATCATCATGTTATGGTAAAGGACAAAGCCATTGGGTATTTCTGTACCAGGTGTGTATGGAGTCCAGTCTAGCAGGAGGCCAGATATGATTCTATCAAGGATTTTTTGAATGTGGCGGGTACGGGCAACAGGCAGAATTTTGGGGGATAAAGTAGGATGGAAAACATACCTGTGCTACCAATGTTGTAACTGTGCTGTTTTAGCAGATTTACAAGGGGAAAATATTTAGAAACTAGATGATAATATTTATTGGGAGATAGTGATTATATAGTTATTGTAAATCAAGGATAACAGGAACATGATTGTGTTGATCACACAATTAGATAGTGAAGGGGGTGGCTTGATCCTTATAATGAGTCAAGCGCCAAAACAAGTCACCCACTGAGAGTGATCAGCTTTTGTTCATGTTGTTGTTTTTGGTAATTTGAGTTGTCTTCCTAACTTGGCTTTGGGTGAATGGATAATTGGGTTACAGGTCAAAAATCTGCTTAATCAGAACCTTGTGGGCGGGTCAAGCCTGCTGTTTTGACAATCCTTTAAATGCTAAATCATGTCACTTACTCAAGCTAAAACTATTCTAAGAGACTTGAAACAATCACATAAAATCCTATGTAACTTGTCTAAGGTTCTAAACATTGACCCTGCCAAGGCTTATAAAATAAGAAACCTCTACCCACTTGAATCAAACCTCACTAATCAGAAACCCCTATACAAAATAAGACAGATTAAAATTAAACAATAATAAACAAAATTAACATTATGCCACTCAATTACTACTCCTATAATAAATACATTCTTACTATACCATTTTAATTCTTAATATTTAGCCACTGTAATGCTGCATCTGGTAAAAATGTTTTAAACTACATATACTCATTTCATATCATCCTCAATCCCTATAATAGCCTATTTCCCCGTGGAATTAATACAGCCAATAGCTCATATCATAACACCATGAAGTTGTTTTCATAGTAACTTCCTGCTCATTGGAAGTAGTAATATAGAATGAGCATCAAAGACACGTAGCAGCTCTGAACCAAGATAATTAGTAGAAAGATGATAAACAAGCTTCTTGAGTAGGTTTCCCTTAATAAGAATGGCTAATGGCTTCCTTTATCAAAGGACAGATACAAAATTAAATTTAACATGTTAATTTAATATTTCATCATATTTTTAGGCTGTGATTACTAATTATTATTTAATTTTAAAACCTTAGTTAAACATATTTTTGATCAATAATAATTTAAGTATTATTGCATCCAATAAATGTATATCCTAAGTATAATTATGATATTATAAATATAAATAAGTGGATATCACTATTCTGTTTAGCAAAAATAAAATTAATGTATAATAAATATATTGTTTATTTTAAAAACTTGACCAGATATAGGCTGATCTGTACTGTAAATTCAGAACCTAAACGTAAAAATGTGGGATTGTCAAATCCTTGGTCCAAATTTATAATCACTTTTGCGGGCAACTCAGCTGAGTGAAAAGTAAAATATTAAATAAAATTAACCATTTAATTTGACTTTTTTTGGTTTATTTAAATTGGCAAATTTCAAATCCCTTGGGAAGATAACTCAACTAACTAAAGACAAAACACATCAAACAAATGCAAAAAACATGAATCAGAAATGCGGGATTCTAATGTACAATTTGAGATTTCCTATATTTCAAAAAAAAATCATAGACATCATGTGAAAATTAACAAATCTGAAATTGCAGGATTGTCAAATCCAAGAACCAAGTTTCAAATCATAATTGCAAGGAATTTGAAATGAATATAATTTATGGGTGTCTCAAAAAGGATGCCAAAGAATCTAGAGTGGATTTGTGCTAATTCTTTTAGGAATCATAGACATTCTCAAAAATCATCCTATTCCATTTTAGGACGGCTAAAATTTCAATCATAATATTCACCAACTTAGCATACTTAACAATAAAATTGACTAAAATATACATTCCTCTTCTCAAGCTTTTAATTATAATAAAAATTTTATTATGTCTTCTTTCAACAACAACCAAGTCAACAAGCTGTTCCCTGGTCTTGAAAAAATCATGCAGGGCTACGCTGGGTCTCTTAACAGTGAAGCCTGTCTATGGCCACTCCTAACCCTCAGGCCCCTCCACAAGCCCCACCCAGGAGTGTGTTCTTTCTCCTGCAGCTTCCAGCATGGCCCTGTTTGCCCACCATGCACAGACAGCTTCCAACCCAAATCCCTTATCAGCAATGGCATCTGGAACCAGCCATTTGAGCCATGGGGTCACCCAGAGAGCCCAGAACCCCAAAACAGCCAATCAGATGGCATTGACCAGTTCACAAGATGGACATATCCCTCCCCCAGCCAATCAGCCTGCAAGATGCAGAATAAAATTGATCACTCTGGAGATTGTTCTCAAAATGGTTGAAAAGCCAGGGATGCCCATGTCCCTTGGGGAAATTGCAGTCACAATGGGTTTTGCAAATTCCATTATGGCTGCAACCCTGCAAGCCCACGTCAATTGTGTCCCCCTACCAAGAAGACCCCAACTGGTGCCTGTTCTTCAACTGAAGGTGAAAAAGCCCACCCTCTCAAGATGGCTATTATGGAGCGTGACCTGCAGATATCCCTGGTCCAGGTTTGTCTTCAACTGGGACTTCATGACATTTTCACAAATAAAAGAACAGTCAATTTGTGAATGCATATAGTTGTGGTTGCTGCTAGAATCTTGTTCAATCAAGTTCTCACTGGCCCCAGTTTGGTGGATACCAACCTCTACAATTCAACCATTATTAATTTTATTAAAGGGAGAGCAATGAGGACGTGCAACAATGTCATCTTCTTGTCATATGCCAAGATTTCTGCAAGCATCCAAGATTATGGAGAAAAGTGTATCCAATCTGACGTCTACAAGCGCAGCCCAATCTTGAATCAATTTGTTGGGGCTTTGTTGGCAGTTTCCCCAATTGGGTGTCAATTATTACTCAGCAATATCAAACACCAAAGATGGGTATGCCTACCAGACAGAGCTCAAGGACATGCTGGAGGAGTAGGCTACCCAACAAGCTGTGAACACTGTTGTACTGAGTGCAAAGATGGAGCAGCATGAATGGGCAGCCAAGGAAATTACGGCTGCAGGACATGCCCATTGGACCTACCCCACCAATCACGCTGACACACATATTGCAGATGTATGTCTTTACAATTTTGGTTCAGCTCTCAGGCGCTTAAAGTCTACAACATACAATGAACTGTGCAACCAAATTGAGAAGGGGTTTGAGCCTTTCCCATTCATATTTTTCCAGGATTTTATCTGATCTTGTCATATTCTATGCAAGTGATAGTGATAAGTCCAGAAAGAACTCTTGCCTCCCCCCACACCCATTCATTTGGTTTGTCAAGCCCACATATGTGACAGAAGAAGAATTTGAGCAATTAAATTGTTGTAATTGTGCTGTTTTAGCAAAGTTACAAGGATGAAAATATTTAGAAACTAGACAACATTCTTTATTGAGAGATATGCATTATATAGCTGCTGTGAATCATGGATAATAGGAACATGATAACGTTGATCACACTGTGGGATGTTGAAGGGGATGGCTTGATCCCTGTAATGAGTCAAGCGCCAAAAAAAGTTACCCACTGGGAAGGATCAGCTTGTGTTCATGTTATTGTATTTGGAAATCCGAGTTGCCTTCCTAACTTGGCTTTGGGTGACTGGATAATTGAATTGCAGATCACAAACCCGCTTACTCCGAACCTTGCTGGTGGGTCAACCCTGATGTTTCAACACCCCACCCAGCTGAAGGTCAGCCTTCTCTGGGAGCAGGTTGTTAAGGAGGTTGTTAGAAGCCTGGGCGCCATACTGACTAGCTGTTGTTTTGTGGTGGGTAGGACAGTCTTGCATTGTTTCTGTCTTGCTTTGCAGGGTCTCAGGCAATCATGGTGTAGGGTCTTGTCTTGTTTGCTCTTCCTGAGTCCTTGCACAAGGTAAGTGTTGTTTTTGTTTACCTTTAGAATGATGGCAGGACCAACTTTTTCTGGTTGTAATTTACTTTTGTTGATATTCATGACCCAAACCTTGTTGCCAACCTCATTTCTGTCTTGGATGGGGACAAAGGTCTTTTGTAGACACTTTTCTTCTTTCTCTGATTGGTTGCTATTGGCCTGTATGACCTGGGGATCTGAGCTGGTTAGAACCTTTTCTGGCATCTCCAGCTTAGGTCATGATAGCGCCTGGATGGTATTGGGTTATGTTCCATAAACTAGCTCAAAGGGGCTTTTGCCAGTGGATCTGTTCAGGTGGGTCTGGCATATAACTAATGAAGTTGGTAGTTGCTTGTACCAGTTCTCAGGTCTCCCGGCGGTGAACTTGGCCAAGGCTTGCACAAGGCTGCCATTCATCTGCTCCACACGTCCATTAGCCTGAGGATGTTAAGGTGTTGTCACTGTGTGCTGGACCCCATTTTTGGTGAGGTATACATTGGTATTGTCAGAGGTCAATTCTTTGCCTCTTTTGGCTATCAGGAGCTCTGGCTTTCCAAACTTGCTGATAATTTCTTTCCTTATGCATTGCAGTACGTCATTGCTGGTATGTGTCTTTACTGCTTGAGCCACTGGAAATTGTGTGGCAAAGTCTATTGCGGTAATGATGTATTTCTTTTTGTTATGTTTCCCTGGCATAGGGCCTACAATGTCTAGGGCCCAAACCTTGAAGGACAGTTGCATGTGAATAGGTAGTACTAATTTAGGTGGGGTATTGCTTTTTGAAAATTTCTCACATACTTCCCATTGTTCCAAGACTTCCTGGACGTCCCAGTATAGGGTTTGCCATCATGCTTTGTGTTTTAGGAATTCATAGAGGTTGCGGCTTTTTTGTGTGTTCAAGGTCTCTGTGGTAACGTAGGATTGTGTCAACTCACTGATATGTGGGGATATAAGGAATGGTGGTTCTGTTGTACATTTTTTATGTAAGGTCCCATATACATCTTCAAATAAGTGCTCATTCTTAATAACTGTTTATTTTGTTATGTCTGTGGTGCCCAGGGGTTGCTTTATCCTTTGTTTGGAGCACCAGGAGAGGCCAGTCTGGGTCAAGCCCATTCTTGCCCTGCGTGGCTCTGACATACAGGTGAAAAAGTGCGGCTGCCATGGCAATTTCTGGACCAGGCTTATATTGTATGAGCAGATTGAACCTCTCCAGGAGCTCCATCCAGAGGGCTTGACAACAGGATAGGTTTGCTTGGGTTTGAAGTATATAAGCAACTTGTGACTGTTTAATGCTGTGAATTCCTCCTATTGTTCCAAGTAACAACGCCATTTGACCAGGTAGTGTACAACTGCCAACAAATTTTTTCATTTATAAGGTATCAGCACTTGCTGTCTGTTAAATTGCATTATTCATAGGCTACGGGCAGGAAATCACCATCATTGTTTTTGATTTGTAGTACTCCTCCAATGAATGCGTCCAAGGTGTCTGTCTCTATTTGGTATTCCCCATCCTGTTTGGGGTATTGTAGGATGGGTGCTGTTGTGAGCTTCTCCTTAAGATGTCTAAAGCAAAGGTTGTGTTGGGGGTCCTTATATACTTAGATTTGGTGCCAGTTATGGTCAACAGGGGTGCAGTCAGGACACCGCAGTTGGGTATGAATTGTTGTACATAGGCAACCATTCCCAGGAAAGTGCAGAGTTCTGACTTGTCTTTGGGAGGTGGCATTTTGCAGATGGCCTGAATTTTCTGATTGTCAGGTTTAATGCCATCTTTTGAAACTATATGTCCCAAGAAGGGCAATTGCTTGCAGAAAAACTGACATTTGAAGGGTTTGTCTAGCAGCTTGTGTTGCGCCAGGGTAGCAAAGACTGCTGTGATGATAACATGTAAATGGTTTTGCAGGCAAGGGTTGATTTAGCTTTAAATAAAGACGCTATGCTGAAGATGGACAATGTGTTGTTAGTTTGTTGCAGGTAGAGGCCTAGTAGGGAATGATGGCTACTAGGGGAGGTAAGGCCTAGCTAGTATGTGGAAAAGACTACTAGGGGCAGATGTTGTCTCCACCCAGCAGAAAATATTGGCTGCTGTGGGTTAGAGGTCTTCACCCAGCAGGGAGCTGTGGCTGCTTGGGGCAAAGAATGAGATAGCTCAGCAGGGAACTTTGTCTGTTTGGGGTGGGGAGTGATCCATCCTAATGGGTAGTGTTTGCTGCTCAGGCTGGAGAATGTTTAGACCCTGGCAGGTAACACGTTCTGCCAGGGTAGAAGTATGTGCCAGCATGGTAGGGGACACCTACCAGGGCTGTAAGTTTTGGACCCCTGGCAGGTAGTGTGGGCTGCCAGGGAGGGGAAGAGCTCTGTGGGCTCTAAGTACCCTGATACACTTACAGGAGGTCTGTGAGCAAGAATCCTACCTAAAAGACTGGTAGGGTGTCCTTGTTTATGCCCCTATGGGAGCTTTGGGGGAGAACCCAAAGTGAGCATTGGAGGGCATAGATTTTCTCAAAGGTGTCACCAAGGAGGTTTGCTCAGGGAAGCAGCTGCAGAACTTGGAGTGTCAGGCCTCTGGGAAGTAAAGCTGATTACTTTACAACTGAAAGCCCATACTTAATCACCTGGATGAGTAAAAACAATAGCATAGACTTTGATTATCTATGGTTGAATGGCCTAAGTGAAGTGCCACTTGTGAGGGCCCAGTCAAACGCCAGTTCAATGTAGACTCATGCCTGGGTCTACAGTTTCTAGTAAAAGGGACTGAGATAAAAAACTGAGGCAGTTCATGTTAAGGGATCATCAGAGAAGACTAGTAAGAAGGACTGTATGATCACAGTGAAGACTAGTTGAGGGACTGTTGGTTCATGTTGAAGTTTGGAACCAAAATGGTTCCTTGTGCAAGTGGAACCAAGGTGGTTCCTAGTGAGGATAAGCTGAAGTGCTAAAAGATCATGATGCTGGAGTAGATGGTCATGGTAAAGAAGTAGCTGGAAGACTTGTGAAGAAGACAGGGATGAGCTGAAAGGAGCTGTTTTGATAACTAAGATGGACTGATTGCTGGTAAGCTGATGAGCTGAGAGATGTGGTTGAAGAACTGACAGAAGGACCAGAAGAGGTGAGTAAAGGGCTAGAAGCTGACTTGGAAGGACTGGTCAAACGGGATTTGGAAGCTGAAAGGCTGATTTTGGTGTCTTAGAAGAGGAAATGTTAAGAAAAGAAGCAGTTAAATAAGGATTTAACGCTGCCAAAATTATAGAATAGGAAAAGAATTAATTATCCCATTATATTACAGGAGAAAAAAATTACAGTGTTTAAACTGTAAATTTATTGGGTCTGAATTAAGTGAGAAGGAGCCAGAAGAAGGCCAGAAACAGGACAGAGAAACTTTGAAGACAAAAGAGCAAATTTTGCCAAGAACAACTAGGAGAGGCAAAAGGACAAGCAATGGGCGGGTTCAAAGTTGCAAAAAGTTGAAGAAAACAAAGGAAACACAGGGAAAAATTGTAAAATTGAGTGTTTGAAATTTTCTTAAGTAAAACATATACAGAAGCACTTGAGATTTGCTGGGGAAACATGACAGGAATCACGGCAAAACCGTTTGAAACGTGGAGCAGTTGTTTACCTGGAGCAAGCAGCCTCAGGTTCAAACCATAGTCAAGAGCAAGTCATTTGGGTAAAGTTTTTGGCAAAACAGTTGAATTGAGGCTTATGATTGGCTACAAGCCAGATTCTATTTGATCAGTGTTTTGAGGGCTTTAACTTGAGAGTTAAAGCCTAAAAAATGAGGTGCAGAATCAGAAAATTCAGGGCTTTCATTGGCTAAAGTAAGTTAATAAGTTTAATATATTGTAGAGAGAGAAACAGGATAGTTTAAGCTTTGGAAAACAAGAGTTCTGAGAGAGATTTTGGACTGAAACAAGGAGCTATAAAAAGGAGAGCTATCTGAGACTCTTGAGAAACTGGATCAAGTGGATTACAAAGGTCACAAGGACTACAGAAGAAACTAAAGACCAAGCTAAAGGTGCAGAAGCCCAAGATACAGCAGCCAGGGATAATGATAAAGAGCCAGAGCTGGAACAGAATTTAGGAGCCCAAGATAAAGGTGCAGGATCCCAAGACCAAGTACAAGGATTCCAAGAGATTTTTGGAAGACTCCAAGTATTGGCAAACCCATATTGTTTCCCTTACCCAGACATTATATCAGAAGGTTTATAAGGGAATCTTCCTTCTGATTGTTAATAAAGGCCTATTACAACCCCTTCCTAAATTTCCATTGATTAGAATACAAGCCCAATGAGTGAGCTACCCCAGATCTTTTACCCAAGTCAAGGGGAAGAGGATACCTATTGTTAGAGTTGTAGGAGATTTATCACTAGTAAGTCTTCCCAGGAAGAGTGGGAGAGATTGACTAGGCATCTTGAGATGACAGATAGGAAAAGGGAGTTTATAAGGAATGAATTTATCAGCTTGTTACAAGAATAGTATAGACCCACAGAGGTGTTGGCGCCCTCTGAAGTGCAGGTTCATGGTGGGGATGCCTGCTTAGTGATTGGAAATATGCTGGAAGAGTTTGCAGTTATGTGGGCCAAGTACAAGCTTATGATTAACCACTCACCACTTCTGGGGAATGACAACTCCTCCAAGCTGGTCCCTGGCTATGACCCAGGACACAATTTGGGGACTGGTGACCAGGAACCCCACAACTGCCTTCAATTCCTTATGGTTCTGTTCCACTGAAGGGCTGTAGACAATAATATTGTCCAGGTACACTAGGGCATGTTTGCCTATGTGTGGCGCAAACACTTTGTTCATGAAGGTTACAAAGGTGAACGGGGCATTGGCCATTCCAAAGTTGAGTACCACGCACTTGTATGAACTTTATTTGGTGCAGAAGGCTGTTTTGGGGATATATTCCTCCTTGATACGGATCTGGTTGTATCAAGCGGTTAGGTAAATCTTGAAGAAGACTGTGGCTCCACCCAGAGCATCAAAGAGGTTGTCAATGAGAAGTGGTGGGTAGCAATTATTGATAGTAACTTCATTTAGAGCTCAATAGTCTATTACCAGACGCAGGGTACCATCCTTCTTTGCTACAAAGAATACAGCAGCGCCAAACAGAGACTGTGAGGTGTGGATAAGTCTTGTCTCCAGTGCTTCTTTGAGGTAAGCACGTAAGGTGTTGTCTTTATTTGGTGTAAGGCAGTAGATGGGTTGCACCTTAGGTACAGCTCCTTTGAGTTGGATGGAGTGTTAGATGTGTTTCTCTGGTGGAAACCCAGGTAGAGCCTCTTTGAAGATTTCTGGATGGCAAGCTAAAATTTTGTAATCCTAAGGCGTAGTGGTGTCCTGGTGATCTTTGAAATGTATGATCTTGTACTGGCAGGAGTCCCAGTCAATTTCCTTGAGATTCTCCTTTTTGTCCAGGGTCTCTGTGATGCGTACATAGACATGGTTGCGCAGGAGCTGGTCCACTGAGTCAGGGTAGATCTGGTGATTGACGCCTTCAAGTTTGATGGTCAGCTCTGAGGTTGCCCATTCTACATGGGGATTGTTTCTTTGCAACCAGTCCAGACCCAGTACAATGTCAAACTTGAGGGAATTGATGATGGGGCCCTGGATGGTGGAATACAGGTTCTCTAGCATGATGGAGAATGGGGCAGTTTCCCTTGTCACGGAAATGTGATGTTCATCAGCTAAAATCATGTTTTTAATCTGCAAAGGATATGTGGTTTTCTTGAACTTATTTACAAAGCTTCTGTTGACTAAGGTTCAATCTGTGCCTAAATACAGGAGTTCTGAGCCTGTGTAACTGCAAAAAAGGAAAGGATAGGACATCAGTTTATTGGGATGCCTGGCAATGGTGTACAGTAACGGGTCTTCCAAGGGTACTTGAACCATTGGACATTGGTCTACGTCCTTGGGTTAGTACTCATTATTGGGCAAGTCAGGAGCTATGCAGGAAGAGCTTAGCTTAGCTTGCTTAGTGCTCTCCCCAGACTTTTCCTTGTATTGATTGTCTTGTGTGGTAGTGATACAGAAATGGGTACAGTTTGACTGACTGTTGTTCCTGTTTCCATGTCCATTTGAGCCTGCGGGTTTGTGGTTCAAATTTTTGCCATTGTTCCCAGGAGGCAGTAGGTTGGAGCGCCCAGTTGGGTGAGAATCTTTAGATTGCTCCTTTTTCCCAGTTTTCACCTTGTGAAGAGCGTTGGAAGTTTGTTCTTCCTTCTCTGCCTCACAATATATACTTTGTAGGTTGGTCACTTGGTCCAGGTTTACGGTCTCATTACATGCAAGTTGAGTGTGTTGTAGTACATGAGGTGAGTGGCTGGAGTGTCAAAAGCCATATCTGAGGGGGCATGTAGTTGGAGCTTCTTGTAAGCTTGGGTGAGCTCCTTCTCTGTGCCAGTTTGGGTCAGATTCTTCACTTGGCAGATGATCATAAGTGTGGTGTCCTTCAGCACAAATCTTGCCAAGAAGTCTTGTTTGAAAGTGTCCCAATCCTTCTTGGTGTGCTCTTCATGCCACTTGTTGCACCAGGTACCAGCATCATGAGTTAGTCAGATAGAGATTTCTGCAATCCAAAATCTTTGTGGGCATTCCATTTGGGCCAGCTTGCTTTGGGAACATTGGATCCATGTTGCAGTGTTGTTGTTGGCTCTAGCAAAAGGTTCCAGGGCAGCGCTTCAAAGTCTCTGAGCTATGTAGGCTGGCATGATACTTTTGTCAGTTACTCAAGGAATGGCAGCAGGTGCTTGGAAGAAACCTTGTGCAGACAGGGCGTTGAAGGCAGGGAGCGGAATCACCA
Source organism: Entomophthora muscae (assembly GCA_014839935.2). NCBI lineage: Eukaryota > Fungi > Entomophthoromycota > Entomophthoromycetes > Entomophthorales > Entomophthoraceae > Entomophthora > Entomophthora muscae. The sequence goes on along the minus strand of QTSX02005084.1, from coordinate 223,870 downwards.
TGTTTTGGTATAAGACAAAGCCATCAGGTATCTTGGTACCAGGTGTGTACGGTGTCCAGTCTAGTAGGAGGCCAGAAATGATCCTATTGAGTATTTGTTGGCCACAGCAAGTACGGGCAACAGGCAGAATTTTGCAAGATAAGATAGGATGGAGAACCTACCTGTGCTATCAATGTTGTAACTGTGCTGTTTTAGCAAAGTTACAAGGGGAAAATATTTAGAAACTAGATAACATTCTTTATTGAGAGATACACATATATAGTTACTGCAAATTGTGGATAGTAGGAACATGATAGTGTTGATAACACGGTGGGATGGTGAAAGGGGTGACTTGATCCTGGTAATGAATCAAATGCCAAAACAAGTTAACCACTAGAGGGGATCAGCTAATGTTCATGTTGATGTATTTGTAAATTTGAGTTGACTTCCTAACTTGGATATGGGTGGCTGGATATTTAGATTGTGTGTCTTGATCACTCTTACTCAAAACCTTGCTGGTGGGTCAAGCCTGCTGTTTTGACAAAATCAATCAGCTCTTGCCACCTCTTCCCAGTCATAAACTCTGCCTCTTCAACCCCCCATCAAGACCAAGCCACCTGCCTTCCACCCCTGACCCCCAAACCACCACCCATTTCCTCCCCATTACCTCTGATGCTGTCTCTTTCACAGGTTCAGATGATGACGTGTACATGCTGCCCATTCCCTCCCCTACATGTCCTTTAATGAGTAAAATAAAACCTTTCTTTGTGACAACTTATTAAAATTTATATTATTTCTTTTGATTTATAATTAATAACATATTCCTTTTACATTATTGACATTCTCATAATCAATAAAATCTTGTACATTTTATGAATAACATATAATTATTTGCATAAATATTTTTCATTAGCAATAATAAATTAGGGACCATAAATGTAAATATTGTATTATAATATTGCAATTAGACGTTAACTCTTGATATTAGATATTATGTGCATAAATCAATGCATTCTGTATAATAAAATTCATTGTAAACAAGGCTTTTTTCATTGTAATTTATATAAATGGACTATGTTTATATTAGGGAGCCATTAACACTTAGTACAAATATTGATACATAGTGTATTTTACAGCCTGTATATTTACCTATAGGTAATAATTCTATAAGCTTTTTAGTTGGGTTTTGCAAGTTAGTAATGTAATGTGTTAATAAATTACTGCTTATTGTCATTAATTGGCTGATTTTCTTTGCTGTGGTGATTGTGTATTTTCTGATATTTATGCACTAGTATCCAATTGGTTGGTTTCACATCCAATCACACAGGCAATAGGAAACATGTTTGACACCCCAAGACCAGATGTGGTTGGGGTGGCAGCTTGATTTCCTATTTCCTGTGCAATTGAATGAGAAACCAACCAATTAGACACCAGTGCGTAAATATCAGAAAATGCACAATTGCCACAAAAAAATCAGCCAATTAATGACAATAAGCAGTAATTTATTAACACATTACATTATTATTAACTTGCAAAACCCAACTAAAAAGCTTATTGTCATGAATGACATTTCAATACTTGTATTGAAAACCCAAGAGTTAAACCCTGGTTCCCAGAAGGCGGAATCAACCCTCCAGACCAGTCCAGGACCCGCCAATCCGTTAAAAGACGGGCTCAAATCAGTGAATCACTCTGCATTCCGCTGGCCTACTACAAAGGACCCTTCAAAAACAACTCAAGTCACACAAAGTGGACAGGGGACCGCCAACTTGCTAAATTGTGTACTTGAGTTGACAAGTTACTCCAAGACCCGCCAATCTCCCAAGGACAATTCCCCAAATGGTCATCATAATGATGCTAACCTGGAGCCACCAAGGACCTGAACCTACGCAGCGGTTACAGCTTGCCTTAAAGAGGTTAAAGCAAACCCTATTCTCAACTCTGCCAAAGACCTGCTGGCATGCCGCCCAGAAGGGGTAGTACAATTGGACTACTCAGGTGACATAGTGAACAGTGGCGGCAAAACAAAGCATTGCCTTTCCAATTTGCCAGAACAGGCGCAACCTGGATCTACTGCCCTTGAGACCCCAAGCCAAGACCCACGTCCTGCCAGTACCTTGTCCGCAAACCTACACCCTGCAAAAATCAAAGGAGCAAAATCCCATGGTATAAAAAACCCGGCGGGATGGTGAAGACCACATTGTCATTTTTGATAATAAAGTTTTATGAACCTTTGGTTCAAACAAATTTTACCCTATCTAGTCTTAGTGATCTTCAATCTTAATTCCAGTCAAGTAGACCGCCAGGACGCCGCCCTCCCCCGAGACCAACCTGCCAAATTGTCCCAGGCATTATACCGTCTCCCAGGAGCCCCCTTTGGACCTGTGCATTTTACTGAATAACCCCCTCCCAACCCGGCCTATTCAGAGTACGACTTGGAGACTATCCTCATTGCCAATCCCTTGGCCAGGACTAGAGAAACCAAATACATAGGACGCAAAGGAAAGTGGTACAAAAGGCCGCCAAGATTGTTCAAAGACAAGTACAATTACCTGCCTGCCTACTTTGTTCCTATGACTCCTCCCTTAACCCCGCGACCAGACTGCCTCCTGGAACCTACTGCCGCAGCCGAGACCACCTCTACCCAACTGTTTGGAGTACTCTACATTACTTTTACAGGATTGGTAGATTCCATGGTCCCCAACTCTGGACCCTGGTCCTTACTCAGGTGTTATGTATCTTATATTATCAAGTTAGCACCCATTCTATGGTGAGCCTTACCCACCAGTTTGACCGCACCTCACCCCAAGCCGACCAATGCCTCTACCTATGACTGGCTTCCTGACACTTATAGAATTATTACCTATAGGTAAATATACAGGCTGTAAAATGCACTTTGTATCAATATTTGTACTAAGTGTTAATGGCTCTCTAATATAAACACAGTACATTTCATTAAATTATAATGGAAAAGGCCAAGTTTACAATGGATTTTATTAAACTAAATGAATTGAGTTATACATATAATATCAAAATATTAAGATTTGACGTCTAATTGCAATATTCTAATGCAATATTTACATTTATTGTCTTTAATTTATTAATAATAATGAAAAATAATCATGCATTGAAGGTAGTACTATAAAAACCAGTTTTTTGATGTAATTCAAACAAAATATCAAATATCTACAACCCTAATCAACAAATTAGAGTCAGCTCTCTAAAAGGTGGTTGAACTTGAACATAACATAAGGGAAATTGTGGTAAATCAATTGGGAAATGAGGGAAGAGCCTTGGTCCAGAAAAACAAAACTGCAAAAAATAGCCTGGGAACAATGGTCAACAAAGAACACAAAGAAATATTTTTAAATCTTCAAAAGGAAATACTCAAACAGTTAGATTTCAAAAGTGAAAGTTACAACTTGTGGAAATTTGCAAAAACCAAAAGAAAGAATACTCAAAAAATCAAACTAACTGAAGGAAATGAAATTTCAAAGGAAATAAACACAAATGAAGAGGAAACCAACCAAATGGAAACAGAAAAAAACAAAACTCAGTCAAGAAGCAGGAGCGTTTCAAGAAATACAGAAATTTTATCAAATAAAATCAAGAAGAAACACAAATAGCATGAAAAATAAGGAAGATCAAGGCCAGGAAATCAAATGAAGAGCAGCCAACGCTCATGAAGTTTGCTGAAGGAGCACCGGTGGCTGAGGGGGGCATGGGGAAAATAATCAGTAAGGTTTTTTATGTTTTACTTATATTTACTTTGGTTATAACTGGGAATAGGGACAAGGTCATTGAAGTGGTGGCCTTTACACCTATTTGGTTTTATGGGGGTTACCAATCACTGGTAGCCCCTGTAAAGCAAATAAATCAAAATTTAAATAAAATTAAATAATTTAAATGAACATGAATCAATATGGAAATAGGGAAGCAAAAACCAAGGAATATTTACCACCCACAGGATGCTTGCTGTGGATTAGGGAAGCATATGAAATATGAGCAAATATTAATTTCAAAGAGATGAATGAAATTTGAGGGGATATCAAGATGAATTTTGATGAATATATTTATGAAATTATTTAAAGATTTCCCTTTTCAAACATAAATGAATATGAAAAAATCTAATAAAAACATACTTTCAAATAGGACTAGAATATCTTAAAACTGAAATTTTTAATGAAGTATTCAAGGTATTGTCAAACAAAGTTGGGGACACAGTCCTTGTGAACACATTTAAACCTTTATTCATATCTTTTGCAGAGGCGTGGGTCACAGATGCCTCCAAAAGGCCAAATCTCCTTTAATCAGTTTCAAACACATCCTATACAAATTGATTAGTTATAATCTACAAGAAATTCTGCTTATTTGCGGAAATATATATCTCACAGTGACTGCATCTTGCTGTTTACCTTGGGGTAGTAATACACTGCATTATGAAGGCCAACGTGAAGAAGCTGGAGGACGTCCCCCTTCAAATAGACGTCTGCTGGCTGACACTGGATAAAATGAAGACACTGTGGGGCTACCAAACCTTAGAGCATGTCCTATACAACTGTTTTATATTAGCTTTGTTGTACAGTTACACAATACCTCCCAAGAACCAACTCCTCATCAATTTGCTTTTGCAACTGCCATTTATAAGATGCTCAGCCATCACCAGGGTTCTGAGTGTCACCCCTCTAGCAATTGGCGCCAGAGTTGTCCACCACATACAGAAGAGTATGTAGTCCTAATAGGACACATTAGCAGAAAATTTGATTTTTGGGATATAATTTTCTAGAATAATCACATTCCCTTTGCAATTTGCATCCCCCTAATAAATTATCTTCCCTTACAATTTATCTTTTATTTTTATTTTAGTTTTTAATTTAAATATTTAAATTATAATAGTTATATATAAATATATTATAATACAGTAGTTATAATAAGCAAACATGTGAAATAATAAAATATGATTTATAAAAATGTGTTTTTTTAGTTGCTCAATGAGTATGGGTTCATATATTATGTAGTTAAACAATGAGAGCTGAATTTATCCGCATCAAGTGGCCTGCTCCACTTATGTTCTAAAAAAGTGATTGTTTATAACTCAATTACCTTTCCCTTGTAATATGATTTGATAAATATATTTGATGTGCTTAACTTGTATCATAAGTACTAATTAGTAATAGATACATGAAAATCATTGGTTTTTGTGTCGTGTGGCTGTAGTGGCACTGAAATAATAAGGATCAGATGATGACTTGCAAGGTCCAATCTGTGGCTTAAAAAAAGCCAAAGTACCAAAAAGGTTTCACAATTATTTAAATAAAATTAATCATATTCTATCTTTTTAAATCTATTTATTTGTTAGCTCAACAATCAATAAAGTATTCAGTGCATTATAATAAAAATATATTCTTCATACCTAGTATAGTTAATTTTACTTACCTTTTCTATGTATTCTTATATATCTATAATACAATCACACGTCAAATTATTATATATAAATAATAATTTTTGAGACCTAATAAAAAAAAGTAAACCGGAGAGCCCATTTATCTGATTGGCTCAGAGTTGAGGGCTTTAGGAAGGAATGATTCTGAGTGCTCATAAAAAGCCGCCACCACATCAGGTGGCATCGCAAATTGGCTGACCTCAAGAATATTGAATAGGTCCTCAGTGTCCTGAGGAAGGCCTTGTTTCACCTTATTCTTGATCCAACCAAACACCTCCTTGATTGGATTCAGGAATGGAGAATATGGCGGGAGGAAGAGAAGTCTCATTGGACAATCAGCAAGGCAGTGGCTGGAGGAGTAGCTATTCTTGTCAATGGGGGGAAACTTGGACACAACCAGATCCACTTTATGGAGCCCATTATTATCAAGCACAATAACGTTGGTTGTGCCACTATAATTTATCCAAAGGTACTCCTTGACAACTTGGAGAAAATCAAGAAAGGTCCCGCTGTTATGGGAGCCTTTAATCATCTGGTATTGATCCAACCCACAAGGACCAAGAAGCGCAACCATTGAATAGGTCTGGGAAGGGACAGCTGCACAATGGGCTACGCCGTCCTTGGACCCCTTCTCAACCCACCCATGCCTGGACCTGAGTGAGGAGGAAAACAACAATTTGTTGATATAGAAGAACTGGACATTCCCAGTCTTCTTTAGTGCCAGATATGTCTTGGCATAAATGCGTCAATCCTTGATGGTCTTTTCACTGTTTCTGTTGTACAGAGAAACTCTGAGCACCTTCCAAGAGAAGCCCAAATCAACCATTGTTTTGTAAACAAGGGTTTTAGAAACAGAAAGCCTGAACTCTGTGGCAAGCATTGATTGGATAGCAAGCGTGTCCAGGTGGCAATCCCTGGCTACCCACTGCTTGATTGTGTTGATGTGCACAGGCTGCAAGAGTTTTGGCTGCCACTTAGCCTTAGTGGATTTGGCAATTTGCTTGGTATTGTCATACTTGGTGTTGATGTTGGCAATGTACCTGGCTGTGACACCAAATCAGGGCTCAATATCCCAAACCACCATTCCCTCATTCAAGCAGTTGAGGAGAGCTTCACGCTCACTATCTGTCAACCAACACTAGCTTTGGCAGGTACCATGGCATCCTGGCTACCAGGCTCAACACAGGGGACAGGGACCTTCATGTAGAAGGTGGGATCATGCTTGGTTGCACTGGCGCCGTCAATGGTGGAATAGATCATAGGCACAGATGGCTCAAAAGTGGCTGCCAATGGCTTGTAGGTGGTGTCAAAGACGCGGTGGCAGGAAGTAGCAACTCTTGGGTCAAGAGTGCAGGGCCAGGTGACAACTGGGTACACAGTGGAGGTGTAAGTAACCTCAGTGTTCCCGGTGACCCTGGTGTAAGAGACTTTGGTAGCAGGCCTTGGGGGTGGCTTCTGCCTGGGATTCAAGCTAGTTGATTGGGCCTGGGATGCAGGAGGTGGTTGGCTGGCAATGACACCTTGGGAGGCCTGTGTATTGGCATGACTCCCTTCAAGTTGGGCTCTGGGTCTGTTCTTGGACCCGCTGGGACGCCCTTGTGAACAGGCTGCCCCGCGGGCTGGTGTAGGAGCAGGTTGGAAATGTGATTGACGGTCCATAAAAATAAAATAAAGAAATATATTTTAGATTAAATATGTATTTATTTGGAGTTATTGGTTTAGTTGTGGGAAGTTGTTTTCTCTTGATATAGCCTTGAATAGTAGCAGAGTTTCTATATCCGTGATTTGAAGTGAATAATATTGTATACTTTCCGGGTTTGGATAATTTTAAAGTTTAATAACTTTTTATGTCTAATTATGGTTATCAAGATTGAATTTTTATTTTTCTTAGTTGTGGTGGAGCTTCTTGATTTGGGTTGGTGTTTCCTAGTGTGCTTACTGTACATTCAATTTGGATTCCAGTTCCCGCAATTAATATCTGAGTTTACTAGTGGCATTCAAAAGTGATTTGAAATTTGGTCTTGGATTTGACAATCCCGCAATTTCAAAAAATATAGTAAACTTAATGAAAATGGTTGATGGATTTGAACGCTTCAAATCTGATTCCAGTTAAACCATTTTGTCCATAGGAAATATGCAGCTCAACTTGAACTTTGCAAAGTGTCTATGAGTTCCCGCATTTTCAAATATTCAAATAAATACTCAAAAAAAATTAATTTAATTAAAAAAAGGCTATCCCGCAAAAGTGATTTGAAGATTGGACCAAGGATTTGACAATCCCGCATTTTTACGTTCAGATTCTGAATTTACAGTATTAAAATCTAAAACTAATAAATTGATATGTGTCAAGTCAGTTATCTCTTACTTATACTAAATTTTTTAATCTAGTTTAAAGTAGACCTCTGTAAAGTGATCAAGCTCACATTTTCCTAACCAAGCATATATTCAGATAGAGTTTAATTATACAATCACATAAAAATGTGGTGAATTAAACTAAAATGTAATTATATTCTTAATCAATTTGTTGCTCCCCTTTCTAGTTTAATCTATGCATTATAGAGTTAGATAATATATGCAGACAAGTCTCCTTGATATGGTTGTAAGAAATAAGCTGTTGGTTAAAAAAAGCAGATAAATATATATTAATTGTTGTTCATTTAACCCATATTCTCATTTCTACATAATTTAGAGCACACTCTACTAGATTCAACCTACATGTTTTCAAATATGCTTGCAAGAAATTGCATATAATAAGGATTCAGATAAGCTGTTGGCTTGTCCATTGGCTTCAAGTACAGAAATTTTTAAAGATATGGCACTAAGCAAAAAAACTTATATTTAATGTTACAACCAAGTATCCAGACTCACCTGCCAACATATCTTACAATACACAGGGGGCGCTTGATAAGTTTCCCCTTGACGTGTCTAACAACATGAACCAATCTGATGGCAATATCAAACTCGGGTGCTTTCTCCTAATTAGGAGCGCTACCAATTTGACCTGCTGATCCCTACATGAGTTATTCCAAGGTTTTGAACCCTAAATGAAACATGCCACCATGCCACCCTCTTGTGGCCTTGTGGCTTTCCCCATATAGTATATTAATCATAATATTCTACAATAAACAATACCTTATTCTATTCATTCTTGTCCTTTCTATTGGACTGTTGTCTTCCTCAATCAAATACTGAACTCTAATTTGTTCAGTTGCAACAGTGGTAGCAGAGGTAGGTTTACAACCTACCTAAAAGAAAAATTCCCTCAAAGAAAAGACGGATTATGGGTTGTATGGCTACATCCCATCAAGAGACTTTTCTGCCAATCCCTGAGGGGGACATCCCCAACGGATATGTCATCTATCAAGATTAACTGGTACTTATGAGTGTGTATAATTGACTCTGCCTTGGGCAGTGCAACGCAGGTGTCACCTTGCCCCAATCAGATCTTTCTCAACACATGCTCAACCTCCAGCTTGAATCTTTTTGGGTGGTGTTGAAGGGGCTGACATCATCAGTTGGTCCACTCTACCAAAACCTGCCTCTATATCTTTCAAGTACCTGAGCCCATGTGGGTTGCTACTGTGTCTGGGCGCCTCACAGGGCCTGCTGCTGTATGGTTCATTAATTGGGACAGCCAAGAGATAGATGTCACTTGGGTGTTGTTCAGGGATGCCGTAAAGTCCTGCTACAGTGAATTCTTTTCACCCATCATGATGAGAACTCCCCTCCTGGTCATTAAACAGACTGGGTCCATTCCTGAATATCTTGCTGCCTGGCAACAAGCTCTTGCCGCTGCCCCAGAAGCTGTAACTGATGGGAATGCCATGCCCCTTACCTTGATAGTTAATGGGCTCAAACCCCATATCTGTAAGTGGGTTCCTGTAGGTTGCTGCACCTCCATTGAAAACTGCTACAAGGCCATTTTGGAGGCCAATAATCAGGCTTCAATGGGCTTCTGCAGATTCAATGACTCACCACCCTAACCTTGTCCTGCACCTGGCAGTGCCCACAACCAAGTAGGCTGCCACCAGTCCAGCCAACAGGAAAATGGGGTTAAGCGTCCCTGCAAGGAAGAAGTCCAACTAGCACAAATTGAGGACCAGGGAAAAGCCTGGGGGTTGTAGTTACAAGAGGTTCTACAACCCCACTTGACCCTCACTCTCAATCCCTCCTCACAAAGAACCCCTGTCAGAAATTGCGCCATTAATGCTATTTTGATATGGCCTTTGAATAATGATATATGCAAAGATTTGACTGGTTTTGCTTTTGAGTTTGGGAATTCCTTGCCTTCCGTAAATGGGTCTGTACCAATATCTACCCATTATGGATTGCCATACCAGCCCTCAACTGATCCTGGCATGACCTCACTCCAACGTGACCCCCTCTGCCACTCTGTCTACCTAATGAGTGATCATTGTCCCTTGTCTACTATTTAAAGTAGAATCATTTCTCCATATAAAGACAATTTTATCCACATTTGTGTTGGCTTTAATATTCTTCAAGATTTTCCTTTCCTTTTTTCCAAAAGGAAGTCCTCATCTTGTATTCCAGGAAATTAAGATATGTGCCCTGAATTTTGCCCTGAAGGCTAACCCAAGGCTAGCTTTGAACCTCAAATCTTTTTTTATAAAGATTTTCTGCTGTGTCCTCCTGGATGTTGTCCCCAGGAGCCAAATACAACAACCCCTGTGATTACAATTTGCATGAAGTTGAAACCCTTGATGTATTCCAGGTCCACAGCAACAACCCCATTCTCCAAGAAAGCCACTCTTCAAATAAAGCAACCTGCTTGGCCTATCTCTTCTGTTTTTGTGGGAACACCCGCAAACCATTGGTAGATACCGGGGCCAATCACACTATGGTTGACCAGGTGTTTGCTGACTCTCAACAATAAGACCATGTGCCAAGCAGATTAAAGGCAGTGCAAGTAGCTGATTCCTGTAGAGTGGCAATTACCCATGAGACAGTACCCTTCTCTGTGAGAATGGGGAACGTCCAGGTTAAGCTTGCTGGGCCAATCATGGCAGGGCTCAGCCACAATGTCATTGCTGGCCTTGACTGGCTTTGTCACAACCGTCCCTAAATTGACTGGGATACGTCTGTAACTAACCTCAATATAAATAGGTGGGTTTTCATATATATCCTGTTGAAATCAGCAAGTTACTTCACAATATTGTGTTTGTCAGAATAACATAAACGGGCTTGTATGATTTCAAGGGGGAAACTAGACTTTAACCAATGCTCAGTCAAAGTTATCCGCACTAAACCACCTGCGGCCCTCCCCTTGACCACTCCATCTCAACCAGCACTTGCCACGCTCCTCAGGGAGTATAAGGATGTTTTCAGTGAAACACTGGACTAACTACCTCCTCCCTGAGAGATCCAGCATGCTGTGCAACTCCAAGGGTTGCTACCTAAAGCACATCCCTTATATTGTCTTACACCAAAAGAAGATGAGACTCTCCACCAGCACCCTATGGACGTGCTTGACAAGGGCTTCATTTGCCCCTTGCTCTCGCCATACAGGGCTGCTGTCTTCTTTGTAGCCAAGAAGGACGGGTCACTTTGCTTGGTCATAGACTACTGCACCTTAGATGAGGTGACTGTTAGGAATAAATACCCCCTGCTGTTGATTGAAAACCTGTTTGACACTCTTGCAGATGCAAAGGTCTTTAGCAAGATTGATCTCACCGCGGAGTACAACCAGGTCCGCATTGCACCAGGGGATGAGGCAAAGACAGCCTTCTGCACACACTATGGGTTGTTTGCGTGTCAGGTCATGAACTTCAGAATGACCAACACTCCTTCCACCTTTGCCATGTTGATGAACAAAGCATTTGAGGAATTGTTTGAGAATTGTGTTGATGTGTACCTTGAAAACATTATTGTCTTCAGTCAAGATCAAACCACGCATCTTCAACACCTCCGTGCTGTCTTTGACACCCTTCAGAAAAACCAGTTGAAAACTAAGCCTTCCAAATGTGAATTCCTCAAGTCAGAGCTATTTTTACTTGGGAACACCATCTCTGCCCAAGGGATAAAGCCTGACCCTGCCAAAATCAAAGTAACCACAAGCATGCCACCCCACACTGATGTGGGCCAGGTGTGTACATTCTTAAGCATGGTTGCCTACGTGCGCAAGTTTATTCCCAATTGCAGGGAGCTAATTGCACCTCTCACCAAACTCCTCAACACTAAACAGCGCTTCCATTGGACCCCTGCCAGAGATCAAGCCTGTGAGACATTGAAGCAGAGACTTACAACTGCACCTGTACTGCAGTTCCACAATTGGAACTGCCAGTACAAACTTGAGACTGACGCCTCTGAAAGAGCCATAGGGGGTGTGTTACGGGTGGAAACCAATGGGGGTGTCTTCCTTCCTGTAGCATAAGAATCAAGGAAGCTCACTGACTCAGAACAACATTACCCCATACATGATAAAGAATTAGCGGCAATTGTGAACTGCGTCAAGAAATGGCACTGTTACCTGGAAGGGGCCACTTTTCTGCCCCGCGCCCTGAAAGATCACAAGTCACTTCAATACTTCAACATGCAGTCCCACTTGACATGCCGCCAAGCAGGCCGGGTCAAGCGCCTATCCCCCTACCAGTTGTGCATTGAGTACAAGCCTGGGAAGGAACTTGTCACAGCAGACGCCCTCTCAAGGCTCTATGTAGCATCCATCACCAGGGACAATGGCTTGGATCCAGATTGGCCAATACTTTACCTCTGTCCTGAAGTGACCCATTATAAAGGCCTTAACTCAGCAACCATCTCCAAGCTAAAGGATAACATAAGTTGATTCACCATCAATGCTGGCAATGTCTGCTGCTGGACAGAGACAGGTGAGAAGACACCTTATATTCCAACCACACAACAGGGCAACACCATACTACATTACCACCACACCTTGGGTCACATCAGAGGATGTAAACTCTTCAAGATCATGAAATATAAGGTTTGGTGGCTGTGTATGCGCCAAGACATCTTGGACCTCCTTGAAACATGTGTGTTATGTGAAAAGAACATGTCTAAACCTGCACCCCCAACTCTGTCCTGTCCATTAAAGCTATGGAACCCTTTGAGCAGTGGGCCCTTAATGTTGTTGGACCCCTCCCCAAAGACAGACTGGGGAAGAAGTACATCATAGCAGCCATCAATTACTTCACCTGCTGGCCAGTAGCATGGGTGACCACTAATCACATCACCACCATCACCTGCTTCATTGGCAAGGAAATTGTGGCCCGCTTTGGGCGACCTAAATGTCTCATCACAGATGGTGGCCCCAAGCTTGTTGGATATGTCATGAAGGTGTAATGCGCCAAGAATGCCCTTTAACAAATAGTCACAACTCCCTATCATCTGCAAGCCAATGGACATGTAGAGCAATTGAATGGCTCACTGGTCCAACTGATTGCCAAGCTCTCACAGGAGCATCCTAATACTGCGTGGACTGAACACTTGCCCACCGCTCTACTTATCTTACAAGCAAGAATCAACAGAGGCACTGGGTTCAGCCCCAGCGCCCTGGCCTTTGGGACGCCTGATAGCTTGACAAGAGTAGAAAAAGGGAAATTACAATTCACAGTTCCCGGGAAAATCCCCTTGTTGACTACTACATCCCTGAGCCAGTGGTGTGCTAAAGCTTGGGATATTGAACACAAGCTAATTGAGGGAGGGAAAAACATCTCAAGGCCAGATACGCCGTAGGTGACCCCGTCTACACCCTCAACCCCAATTCAGCCAAATCAGAACCCAACCACTTGGGCCCCTCCAAGATAGCTGTGGTCTATAACAACCACACCTATCAACTTGAAGATGCTCAAGGGAACACCAAGAAGCTTCACCACAATTGCTTGCGCCCCTGCTGTGCCATCCCCACACAAAAGTTGTTTGTTTTGACCTTCCCAGATCTCCCGCAGCCTCTGATCCTGGTGTCTGACAACAAGCAGGGGGCAAGGGGGTGTTGCAACCAAGTTTCTAGACTTTCCTGCCAACGTATCTTACAATACACAGGGGCACTTGATAAGTTGCCCCTTGGCGTATCTAATAACATGAACTAATCTGATGGCAATATTGAAATGTGGGCACTTTCTCCTAATTAGGAGTGCTACTAATTTGACCTGCTGATCCCTGCCCAAGTTATTCCTTGGCTTTAAACCCTACATGGAACATGCCACCCCCTTGTGGCATTGTGGCTTTCCCCATATAGTATATTAATCACATTATTCTACAATAAACAACATCTTATTCTACTCATTCTTGTCCTTTATATTAGACTGTTGTCTTCCCCAATCAAATACTAAACTCTAATTGGTTCAGTTACAACACATATACTACTTGCTTTGCATTAGCTACTATAATTTGTTACCTTTGCTAAATAGGTAAAGACTTACAGTTAATAGCCAGTGGTATTAATTCATGTATGGGACTTACAGCAATACTTTTTAAGCTAGCAACATATGTCAATCATAAAATCACCCCAAGTCCACTGCACAATATTTAGTGCTAACTCATAATTAATCATATCAGATTCCCAGAACCTGCAGGACCCCTCTCCCGCTGTGGTCCTGTTTCATCCCAGAGAGGGAATGAACACCTATCAGCTTCTACTTTGGTCCATCTAAGAAGCATCTTCCAGAAGACTTTTGAAACTACTTTCTCTGAAGCCATCAACCAAGCTAGTACATCCCAAGGACCCCCAGGACTTTCCTGAAATTAGCCAGTTCATGTAAAATGTTCATAGATATCTCACCATTCAGTGCTACCAAACAATGAACCTGAATGTGGCTGTACCCAACCTTGTGAATGTCAATATTTTACCCTTCATAAATCCTGTAGTCCACAATCCAAGGGATAGACAAAGGAGCAGTACAAGATAGAGAAAATATGGTAACAGCACCCATGTCAACACTTTGTCAACATGGCCACTATTGATTTGAAAAGTTAATTATACTAATATTTTTGCTAGTTGTGTTAGTTTAATCCCCATTTTTTTAAAGTGCTCAGGGTTGCAAACCCAGAAAACACAACAAAATTGTGGCCATTTTGACACAATTTAATATTAAGCTTAATAAATGCTTTGATTTAACACAATTTTTCCTTTGCTTTTACTGATAAAAAAATTTTCATCAAGTTGTTTTCACAATTTAAAAGTGTCAATTTTGAAAAATTTTAAGCCTAACTTATTTTTAATAATGAAACTGAAATTTCTACAAAATAAATATTATAATTGCACTTAATTTTTTTACTAAGTTAATATATAAAAATAGGTATAGAACATATAGCAGATTGTCAAAATTTTCATCTTATAAATTTATCTGTGGCACTTAATCTGACTTTAATATCATAAATGGATTTGTGGCAAACTGTCAAGGATCCAGCCTGTGGGGGGTTCTTGGGAACTTGCGGGTGGACAGCCTGTGGGCCCAGCTGGAAGGGCCCACCACAAGACTGGTGCTAACTTTACAATATAAGATATCAATTTGCCCAGGAGGGCCCAAGGTCCGCTCACAGGTATCATTGAATCAATTAAACCAGTGAGAGAGATATACATCACTCCAAATATCTGGGTGGAAGTGGATTCATTAGCCGCAACAGATTCTTGTGGGCAATTGGGCCTCAGGGTGAGAGGTGGTGTCATAGGAACCAAATATGTGGGCAGGTAGTTGTACTTGTTGCAGAATAGCAGAGGAGGTCTGGTGATTTTGGCGCCCTCTCTGTAAATGGTCTCTGTCTCTCTGGTTCTAGCCTCTGGGTTGTAGATTAGGATTTCCTCTAGGGTGAACTCTGAATATGCCAGGTTGAGTGGGTATTCAATGAAGTATTCTGGGCCAAAGGGAGCTCCTGGTGGACAATAGAATTTGGGCAGCTGGTCCGCGGTTTCTTGGGGTTGGTGGGTGTGAGGTACAGAACCGCGGGAGGTAGACTGCAAATGAAATAAAACTAAAATCAAATATGGAATAACCTGGTTGAACCAAAGGTTCATATCACTTTATTGCAAGAATGGCAATGGGCAACTTCCTGGTGGTCCAGGGTATAAGTATGCCCATCTGCCATGGGTAAAATTTTACAAATTTCTTTGGCCTGGGTGCTACTGTCTACCAGGTTTTTCCAGTCCTCAGTGGCATCCATTGCAGGAGTTAATTCATTGGCTGGTTTGGACTGAGAATACTCAAATTTCTTTGTCAGGTCGCAGAATTTTCATTTTTGGGTGGCCTGCATTCTACGGGAAGTTTCTTTGTTTCCCCTTCCGTGGTGGCCAAAGTTACTCCGGGATCTTTGGCTTACCCCGCCCTCTGATTGGTTGGGTTAACAGGAACCTTTAGTGTGGGGAGTCTTGATGCAGGTAATTTTAGTTCATCAAGCCTTAGAAGATTTCCTGAAGTCAAATCCTGCTCTGGTTTAGTCCAAAAATCTGTGGGTGGCCGGTCCTGCGGGCTGGCAGCCTGCGGGGTATCAGGGTTTGAATCCCGTAGTTGAGGTTTTCCTATGAGCATAGCCAACAGGAGTTTGTCACTTGTGACACAAATGGCAACCTCATAATTTAAGCCAGATTCACTATGTTATTTAATATATAAATTATTATTGGAAATAATGTTGGCAATCAGGAATGTGAACTATTTGCTTGTGATCAACCACCAGGATGGATTTAAGCAAATAGAAGTGGCGCAATTAAGCCTAAGTTACTATGCCACTGTCTATTGAGAATTTTGTCAGTGGTGAAGTTGACACTTTACCTTTTTCATATCCTAAGAAAACTTTTTGACTACTTTCAATATATGCTAAGGTAAAATGTCATATTTTCACCCCAAAAAAATATTTTTAGTAAAGAAATAATTAACTTTGATTATTTTTAACTTATTTTATGTTTTATTTTATATTTTATTATATGAACAAAAATACACTGAAAATGTTTAATAATTGCTGGTTTGCCTAACTTTAATTAAGTGTACTATGAAAAAAATAATGAGTTTTTTTTAAGAAATGTCTACAGTGCCAATATTGTCTTTATTAATGTCTACAATTATTATAATCAAAGCAGGAATTCAGCATATTTTTGCTAATACTCTTTCATAATACTAACACTTTTCACTTCTCATATATAAAGCTTTATGTTTTACATACTTTAAATTCAGAACCTAAATGTAGAAATGCGGGATTGTCAAATCCTTGGTCCAAATTTCAAATCACATTTGCAGGCAACTCAGATGAGTGAAAGTTAAAATATTTAATAAAATAAATCATTTATTTTGGCTTTTTGATTTATTTAAATTGGCAAATTTCAAATCCCTTGGGAAGATAACTCAACTAACTAAAGACAAAACACATCAAACAAATGCAGGATACATGAATCAGAAATGTGAGATTCCAATGTACAATTTGAGATTTCCTGTATGTATAAAAAATCATAGACAGAATGAAATTAGTAACAAATCTGAAATTTTGGGATTGTCAAATCCAAGATCCAAATTTCAAATCATAATTGAGATGAATTTGAATAAATATAATTTATGAGTATCTCAAACAGGATGTCAAAGGATCTAGATTGGATTTGTTATAATTCTTTTAGGAATCATAGGCATTCTCGAAAACCACCCTATTCCAGTTTAAGATGGCTAAAATTTAGATCCTAATATTCACCAACTTAACAATAAAATTGAATAAAACATACACTCCTCTTTTTGAGTTTTATTTTTAATAAAAATTCATTATGTCTTCTTTCAATACCAGCCAAGTAAACAAGCTGTTCCCTGGCTTTGACAAAATCATGCAGGGCTACACTGGGTCTTTCAATAGTGAAGTCTCCGTCTATGATCACTCCCAACTTGCAGGCCCCTCCACAAGCACTACTCATGAGTGTGTTCTTTTTCTTGTTTCCTCCAGCATGTCCTTGTTTGCACATCATGTACAGGCAGCTGCTAACCCAAATTTTGTATCAACACTAGCATCTGGAATCATCCAATTTAGCCAAGAGGTCACCCAGGAAAGCCAGAATCCAGAAACAGCCAATCAGATGGCAACATCCAGTTCCCAAGATGGACACATCCCACCTCCAGCCAATCATCCTGCAAGATGCAGAAGAAAATTGATGACCCCAGAAATTGTTCTCAAAATGTTTGAAAAGCAAGGGATGCTTATGTCCCTCAGGGAAATTGCGGCTGTGATGGGTTTTTCAAATTCCACTGTGGCTGCAACCCTGCAAGCCCATGCCAATTGTGTCCCCTCTCCCAAGAAGACCTCAACTGGTGCCTGTACATCAACCAATGGTAAAAAAGTCTATCCCCTTATGATAGCCATCATGGAACGTGACATGTGGATGCCCCTGATCCAGGTATGTCTCCAACTGGGACTCAACACCATTTTCACCAATGAAATAACAGTCAATTTGTGGATGCACATAGTTGTGGTTGCTGCTAGAATATTGTCCAATCAAGTTCTCAGTGGTCCCAGTTTGATGGATACCAACCTCTACACTTCTACTGTTAGAAATTGTGCCATTAATGCTATTTGATATGGCCTTCAAATAGTGATATGTGCAAAGATTTGGTTGGTTTTGCTTTCAACTTCAGATATTCCTTGCCTTCCATAAATGGTTCAACATAAATTTCCACCCATTCTGGATTGCCATACCAGCCCTCAACTGATCCTGGTATGATTTCAACCCAATGTGACCCCCTCTGCCACTCTTTCTACCTAATGAATGATCATTGGCCCTTGTCTACTATTTAAGTAGAATCATTTCTCCTAATAAAGACAGGCTTATCCAAATTTGTGTTGGCTTTAATATTCTTCAAGGTTTTTCTTTTTCTTTTTCCAAAAGGAATTCCTCATCTTGTATTCCAGGAAATTAAGGTATGTGCCCTGAACTTTGCCCTGAAGGCTAACCCAAGGCTAGCTTCAAACCTCAAATCTTTTGTTATAAAGATTTCCCACCGTGTTCTCCTGGATGTTGTCCCCAGGAGCCAAACACAACAAAATGGTGCTCACTACAGGGGCTGCAAGCCCCTTGATTACTCTGTTTCCCCGTGAATTCTCTGGTCTTTCTCCCTTTGTTACTGAAGTACCTGAGCCTCCTAAAGTTTCAAGTCCCCCTCTTGAAGATGATATTACTGACTCCCTCAATTCACCTATGGTAATGGTGTTGTTGCCCAGGCCTGTGTGGGACCCCTTTCTGCTTTCTCTCTCAATTACAAGCAAGCTTGTGCTGCTGTCCTCTCCCTTCTCCATTCTGGCACTGTGGCAATGCACACTATTCCTGGCCTCTGTCCTGGGTATGCTTCTGAAGACCTGTACTCCTTCCTACTGGACTTTGGTCTCCCCCTGCTCTAATGGAGTCCATGGAAACTATTGGCGTACTGGTCAACCAATTTATCCAGCCTGCTTTAGTTCATCATTAGTTGGTGTTAGTGTGATAGTCCACATTTTGAAGGTCCACATTTTTGGTGGTTTGCAGGCGGGGCTAATGTTGGCCAAGCAAAAGTTTGGTTGTTTGTTGTAGGTAGAGGCCTAGTAAGGAATGATGGCTACTAGGGATGGTAAGGCCTAGCTAGTAGATGTAAAGACTACTAGAGTCAGATGTTGCCTCCACCCAGAAGAAGATACTGGCTGCTGTGGGCTAGAGTTCTTCACCTAGCAGGGAATTGTGGCTGCAAAAGGGTGAATAATGAGATAGCTAGCATGGAACTTTGTCTGTTTGAGGTGGAGAAGGTTTTGGACCCCTGGCGGATAATGCGGGCTGCCAGGGAGGGGAAGAGCTCTGAGGGCTCTATGTACCCTGATACGCTTACAGGAGGTCTGTGAGCAAACATCCTACCTAACAGACTGATAGGGTGTCCTTGTTTATGCCCCTATGGGAGCTTTTGGGAAGAACCCAGAGTGAGCATTGGAGGGTA
The DNA here is from genome assembly GCA_014839935.2 of Entomophthora muscae. Classification (NCBI taxonomy): domain Eukaryota; kingdom Fungi; phylum Entomophthoromycota; class Entomophthoromycetes; order Entomophthorales; family Entomophthoraceae; genus Entomophthora; species Entomophthora muscae. The sequence continues at coordinate 204,553 of QTSX02005084.1, read as the reverse complement.
TAGATTTGCTTGGAGGTGTCACCAAGGCGGTTTGCTTGGGGAAGCAAGCTGCAGAACTTGGTATGATCAGGCCTCTGGGAATTAGAGCTGATTACTCTGTAACTGAAAGCCCAGACTTAATCACCTGGGTGAGTAAAAACAATGGCATAGGCTGTGAGGATCTATAGTTGGATGGCCTAAGTGGAATGCCACTTGCGAGGGCCCAGCCAAACGCCAGTTCAATGTAGACTCATGCCTGGGTCTACAGGTTCTAGTGACGGGGACTGAGATAAAGAACCAAGGTGGTTCACGGAATCAGCAGAGAAGACTAGTGAGAAGAACTGTTTGATCAAAGAGAAGGCTAGTTGAAGGACTGTTGCTTCATATTGAAGTTTGGAACCAAAATTGTTCATTGTGCAGGTGGAACAAAGATGGTTCCTAGTGAGGATAAGTGAAAGGGCTCAAAAATCATGATGCAGAAGTAACTGGTCATGATAAAGAAGTAACCAAAGGACTGATAGACCGCTTAAAGACTGGAAAGGAGCTGTTCTGTGAACTAAGATGGACTGATTACTGGTTAAGCTGAAGAGATTGAAGATGTGGTTTAAGAGCTGGCTGAAGAACCCAAAGATGATGGTGAAGAACTAGTGGTCTGGAGAAATGAGCCAAGATTTTGCTGAATTGATTTGCTGAAGTGGGAAGATGTAGAATGTTTTGCCTTGGTTTAGTATTAAAATCAAGAAGGAATGTGAATAGAAGTGTGGTTAAGATATTTATTTATTAAGTTCCTAGGATAGATGAAGGTATGTTGCTATGAGAGCTGGATACAAAGTTGTTTTGGTGGGACGTTTTCCTTGGATTTTACTATATTTTTAAATATATGGGGGAAACATTGAAGAGGTTCAAAAAAACAATTTAAATAGTATTATACTATTTAAATTGGTTCAGGTTGAATGCAGGAAAGACTGGTGCCAGAATAATGGACCAGTTAACGCTTTGGTGCGCAAAGAGTTGTTGCTTTGAGCGGTTTGAGCGGTGGAAATTATTTTCTTAGTTGGATCCTGTGGAACTTCAGAAATGGTCTATTTCTGCGCTTTGCATTCATTGGTTGAGTTCTGGCAGGTTTCCTGGTGAAAATGATTGGTTGGAAGCCAAAAGCTTAAAGTATAAGCAAGGAAATAGTGAATTAATACTTTAAGCTTTTGAGAAAGTAAGTATGTAAGCTTAAGTTATTATAGGAAAAAGTGAGCAGCAATGGTTTAAGCTTCTGAAGAAAGCCATTTTGAAGGCGGAACCGTTGGGAAGAGGACACTATAAGAAGGTGGCTGGCTGGAAAGTTACAGGGTCTTTCCAGGTCTTTCTGGGTCTTTTTAGAGGTCTTTCCTGGGCCTTTTGAGTTTCTGCCAAGAGGTTTTGAAAGCCTTTTAATCACCAGCAGGAGCTTGATTGGACTGGTACAAGTGGAATACCAAGGCCACTAAAGATATACAGAGAGCTGAAGCCCAAGATAATGGAGCAGGAGCCCAATAATAAGGAGCTAGATCCTAAGCGCGGCGCTGGAGTCCAAATTTAAGGAGCAGGAGTCCAAGTCTAAGGAGCAGAAGTCCAAGACTAAGGTGCAGGAGTCCAAGACCAAGTACAAGGAGTTCAAGACCAAGTACAAGGAGTTCAAGATATTGTTGGAGGACTCCAAGTATTGGCAAATTCATATTGTTTCCTTAACCCCCCAGGCCATATACCAGAAGATTTCTAAGGGGATCTTCCTTCTGAGAGTGAATAAAAGCCCATTTTGACCCCTATACATATTTCTGAGATACATTTTTCTTTAATAGAGAATGACAATCCCTTCCAGCTGGTCCCTGGCTATGATCTAGGACACACTTTGTGGACTGGTGGACAGGAACCCCACAGTTAGGATCACAGAACCAACTCCTGACTGCTGTGGCCACTGCTGTCTCCAATAACCATGCGCAGAACATGGCTTATCAGGAGTGGGCCCATAGCTTCTTTCCCTGTATTTCAGATAACCTATGTGACTTGTTGGCTTTGCATAAACATTTAACCTCGTCATTGAACTCTCTTTGCTCCTTTCTCCCTGATTAAATCAAAGACTGACTATGCAAACTAGATGACCACCAAGCTATGTGGAAAGGACAAATAGAGACAACTCTCTTGAAATATTGTCAAGATTTTGAGACCTTGGTTAAAAAGCTCAACCAATTCCAGGAACATGTCGATTCTCAATTCAAGGGTAGGACACACCATTTCAAAAACAGCATCTCAAAAAACGCCATCTCAAATTTCTGCTATCTTGATTTACTAGCAAAAACGCCATTTTGATTTACAGCATTTTGACTAAGAAAAAACGGTTTTAAAATTTTAGATTTTTTGAACTCCAAAAATTACCCAAAAAAATTCCCAAAAATAAAAATTCAAAAAACATTTTTAGGCTTAAAAAAGCCTCAGAATTCCAAATCTGCAATAAAAAATGGGGTCAATTAGTAGCAACAAGGTTGTGTAAAGTCCAAAAGTTAAAATATCCCAAAAATAACCATTTTCATCTATTTTAACTATAAACAATACTTTAAAATAAGCATATAATTGTACCAAATACTAAAAAAGTCAAAAAATAATAAAATTAAAGAAAAGAAGAGAGAAGATAAAAAACTTTATTAGGAAAGGGCTCAAATATTAGTAGAAAGAGAAACTGAGATAGCTTGGAGATGCTCAAGCTTGCTATCCTTGGGATAGTAGGCAAGGACCACCTTGCTAATCTCTGTATACTTTTTCACCACTTTGGTCTGCTTGGGGGATCACCCTTGGTCTTCATGCCTGTTTTAGAGAGGCAGGTGGAGATGGCCTGCTGGGTTTTGAGATGCACCATGATTTTGTTGAACTTGGGCTTCTGAACCCAGACCCTTGTGGCAAATTGACTATGCCACCCTTCAAGAGAAGAGGTGGTCTTGATTAGGCCATCTTTTACCTGCTTAAAGCAGTTCCATGTGATTGAGTCATCACCTTTTATAATGTGGTGTGCTCCCTGAAAAATACCAACCCATTGAGTTTCAAAATACTCAATAAAGGGCGCAAAGGCTGCCTGGTTGGCAATAATGTAAGGATGGTGGAGGAGGGCGTCGTAAAAGGCATTAGTCTCCTCCTTTTGCACAAGGGCAAGGGCAGCAAAGTAATTGAACACGTCCTTTGCTTCCTTTGTGCCTTCAGTGTAGACCCACTCATGAAGTGCAGAGCACTTTTGGAGGTGGCAGCAGAGTGCCTGCTGGAAGTGAAGTAGCATCCCTGAGGGGAGCTCTTGAAGACTCTAATAAAAGTATTGGCCTGAGCCTGCTCAAAATCTACTACCAGATATCTATGGTGGGTAAGGCTTTTGGGCTTTTTCTTGATTGGGGTGGCTTCCTCTGACTGGGCCTTTTTCTTGCGCCCTCTAGTCTCATTTGGCTCCTCTTCAATGGTTGGGAGGATCTCATCCAACTTGGCCTTTAATATTATTAGAGCCCAGACATAAGTTTATTGCTTCTTATTTGGGAGGGAAAAGAAGACCAAGGGAAGAAGTAGATTGCCAACCTACCATGGATATTCCAAAGCTGGCTGAAGAGCTTTGGGCAGGTGGAGAAAGTGCCATCTGCAAGCCAGGTCTTGCGTTTTAACAGGTTGAAAAGATCCTGGCTTGTTGCAAAGCAGATGGTCTGCTCTGGGGTATGTTGCCCATCATTGTTAAGGAGGAATCTCTCTTCATGCTGTGAAAGCTGTTGCTCCTCAGTTAGAATCAACTGGTCAATTGATGTAGCACTGATGCATTCAGTGCTCAGAGCATATCTCTGGTCAGTGAGATATCTCTGTAGTTTTGAGGTGCCACCAACAGTTGCCAGTTGGGTATCATTTAGATTAATGGGTGCATTGTTTACAACCTCAGTTGCAGTTTGGTCCTTTGTGGTTGAGATCACCTGGCAAAAAAACCAGCAAATCAGTTGATAAAGAGGATCAAAAGGCTTGGCACAGTCATGCCCAATAGTCAGGGCTTTAAACCGAGTGAACCCATAGGTGGTAAGTCTAGCTGGACAGCCAATGCTATCACATTTGAAGTGATGTTGACGGATGGGCTTCTTCTTGTTGTTGCAGCTGAAGCTGTAGCCCTTGTGGACAAAGCCAGCACCCCCTTTCTTTGTCATAATTGGATAGCTGACAGGGTATGTTTTTGGCACAGCAAAGGAGCCATTTCTGTTGCATACATTATGGATGGTATTAAGATCCCAGAGCTCAATTGGCTCATCTGTAGGAGTACCAGGCTCAGGCTCCTGCTCTTCTTCATCCTCAGGCTCTGAAGTGGGGTCAGAATAGCAATTGAAGTTGAACAACTTCTCTTGAGGGTCTGAAGGGGAGTAAACAAAAGGAGAATGGGGAGGGGTTGGGCTTGTTTCCTCAGGCTCTGGTGAGGGCGTAGGTGTCTTGGGAGGAGCTTTACCCTTAGCAGGATGCTTTTTAGGGGTAGTTTTTGCCTTCTTGGCCTTGGGAGGAGTGGTATTGCCTTTGGAGGCCTTAGAGGCCTTGGAAGCAACTTTGTTGATGGACTTGGGAGGCATCTAAAAGTGAATTAGTATCAAAATATGAGCAATTTGGGGGTTGTTTTTAAAGTAAAAATGAGAATGTTTTTACTATTAAAGTAGTAATTATTTTTACTTAGGATTGTAGAGGAGATCTAAAAATATATACTATCAAAATTTCAACGTTTTTATTTTGTAAAAATATTTTCTTTATTAGTAACGCAAGTATGCAAAACTTTGATATTTGACTAAAAACTTGCAGTCGAAATGGCGTTTTTGAAGTGACGTAATTGAGGTGCCGTAGCTCAAAAACATAGTGTTTTTGACCATTTTTTATATTAAATTAACAAATTTACGGTGGAGCTACCTCAACTGGGCCAAAGAGTAAAACTTGAATTTCTCAAAAACTAGCTTATACAACTGGGGTTAAAAAGTACCCAGTTGTTTAGAGGAGATCAAAAAAATATATTTGCAAAGTTTCATATATTTTCTTACATTTTTTATTAATATTGTTTTTGACGTGAAACTATACTTTTGAAAAGTGGAAAGCAAGAATTGCAGTGGGGGAATTGATATAGCGTAGCATGGTGTCATAGGTAATTTCCCCTTATTTTCCCCTATTTGTTGTGCACCTTGAATCAATTGGGTGATGTGAAACTCAGTGGAATTCAAAGTGATGTAAACCAAAATGGCGTAATCACCTCCTTCCATATTAAAATCACTATTAAAATATTTTATTGAGGAAACCCTTATCAATGTATCCATGTAAAATAAAGTTATAAATTACATATAACAAAACTGGTTTTTTTTACCCAGCAATGACAATCACTAGAAGGACTATCATAGTGGTGTCTATTTAGGTTGTTCTTATTATAAATGTCTTAGATTAATACTATAGGAACATCTTCTGGAACTATACCACAGGCTTTATTTTAGTTTGGGTATAAGCTTATTTTAGTTTAAGATAAATAGCTTAATTCAAAATGACGTAAAGTCGAGATGGCGTAAACACGCCCCACACTAAGTGTTTTCATATGTAAATAAAGTTAGCAAAATAAGATTTAATTAATCTGACTCGAAGTGACGGAATCAAGATGGAGTAAATTCAAGATTCCACATTATAAAGGTATATGTAAATTTTAACTATTTTATTTTTTGTGATTCAAAATCACTAACGCAAAAAACACCATCTCAAATTAAATTCAAGATGGCGTTTTTTGAGATGCCGTTTTCAAAATGGCGTGTCCTACCAATTCAAGTTGGTTGGAGCCCACATTGATATATAGCAGGATATGTTTAAGCCCAAGGTTCATTGGTAACAGTCAGAATGTAACATCCTCTATGTCAACAATCCCAAGAAACACTTTGGCTTTATTCTTTATAAATTTACTTAAAGCTTTAAAATTAAAATTAACTTTTAACATTAAGAACAATCATTTAAGCCAAAAAAGTTAATCAATATACAATAAAATCACAAAGTTTTTTTTGGGAATTGTTGACAGGGATGATGTTACATTCTGACAGTTGCCATCTCACCAGTAGTGTAAAGTAAAGTACCTGTTCAAAATTCTTCATATTAATGTTAATTACAAAATCATTCAAGGCTAATAAAACCCTCACATGTGATCAACCATACTGCATCTATAGAAAATATAACCTGTTATATATTGCTGGGTTAGGTATCACTGAGAAAGTGATTCATTATATAGAAAGTATTAAGACATGGACTACTACTCTCAGTTATGAGATTCATTTAAAATCCATCATGTACTGTGTATTCCAGCCTTGGCCAACTTTCCCTTCAAAAAAGGTTCTATAGACAATACCTTAGGCTATGCTACCTGTTTTTCTTTTTCTTGTTTCATATAGTTTTAGAATACATATTTATGATATTTTCTTTGGCTTATTGCAGGCATTCAAGGCTTTGTTTTTTTAGTGTTCTTAAATCTCTAATATTGTGACATTTGAATTTACTTTTTTGGAAAACCATCACGTGAATTAATCACAAAACTACCAATAATAGTGCCTCTAGAACCCGATCCAAGTGCAGTTTATTACCAAAAAAATCTTGACTTCTAAAGGAATCTTCAAAGATACCACTGTATCTACTTAAACACATATGATTGTTACTTAGCTATATAAATCCAATTCTTCTTTAATAAACTTATAGTCTCTCCTAATTTCCCCTTCTTGTTCAATATATTTCGCCAAAATTGTATTACAGGGCTAAAATAAATTTCCAAGCTGACATTAAAGTTCAAAATTGATGGTCAAGGAAAAGCTAAGCTCCATTCTGAATGGAATTCTGCCAATGCCAAAGATGAAGCTTGTGCTGTGAAATAAATGCTCTTGCAACGTTAATTAAATTGAATGGTTTAAAAAATATTTTGTAAGTATGTAGGCCAAATATAGGTAAATTATAGATGTCATGGAGAAAGCTTCATCTTTGACATATCTTCCACATTATGTGAATCATATCAATTTTTTAAGACTTGCCCCATTTAAAAAAATCCATAGGAAAAGCATGTACAGCTTGGTATTAACAGATATTAGGTTGCTTTAGGTTTCTTTGATAAACTAGAGTTCAATTTCCAACTTATATTTAGCCTAGAGCCATAATAATAAGTCTGCTTTTTATTGTTTAAGATTTTTCAGTAATGATCACTAAAAAGATAATTGTGACTAACTTACGCTGCTTGCCAGCAATCTCTTGAAATATTATTTTGTAATTTGATTGACCATAATTGTGCCTTTTCTATCATAGCTGTTAGGATATATGTGTTGGCACTGTAGAGCAGAGGAATATATTTTTGTTGCTGATTTAATGAAAAAATAAGAAGCAGTAGTTTAAGTCTATAAAAAGTCGTATGCTAAAAAGTTATGTTCAGAAGGCATGTTCTTTTTTATTTAACAGCTAAAGAATTAGATAAAATGACAAAGTTTGCACAAATCCAACGGGGAAGTGATACCACTTTCATTGATTCAATCTTAAACCATTAAGCGAAAAAAACCTATAAGCTGACATTAGCTAACTACATAAGACACTTAACAAATCACAATTTCAGGCACTTTGTGAACGTGAAAATTGGAAAAAATAGTCAAGAAATAAAAGCTTGGTGAATGAGATTGTAATATTTGGAAAGCCTGGATAGTTTGAATGATGCAAATTTCATTACCACAGCTGATATTTAAATAGATTATCCGAGTAAACCCTCCACATCAGGACGCAGCTTTTCGGGGGTTACTATCGAGGAGTATCGCTCAACTACATTTCCTTTTCTATCTATGAGAAATTTCTATGGTAGGTAGTTAGTATCCATTAGCAATGAAGGCAATTACTTCAAAGTTCCATTTAACAGAGTTTGTACCGAGCATGCCAGGCTTGACCTTTGTCAAGTATTTATATATCGGATGCGCTTTATTGCCATTAAGTTGCCTACAGATGAATAAGTCTATTTAAAGCCTATTCTTACACTTTGGCCATCAGGGGAAAGGTTACTCCGAAAGTTGAAGTACAAAAATCGTAAATTTCTGCTCAGAATTGTAAGTTAAAGGAATTCATACTAAGCAATGCAGTCCATGACAAGTATTCGTTGTACCTTGTTCTGTGTCGAGCTCTTGAGAAAACTGATCAGAAGGAAAAGCGATAATTTCAAATCCTCTGCCTTTAAGATCAACATACATCTTTTGGAGACCTCCGTATTGAGAGGTAAACCCACATTCAGAAGCGACATTAACAATGAGCACAACCTATTACTGATGAAAAACTCGAACAAGATGATTTTTACCTTCCCCTTTAAACTATCAAAATTAAACGGGCTAAACTTAATATCACTAGCAGTGAAAGAGTAGATGCTGGTTTGAGACAGCTCTAACTCAGCATTTTGTAAATGAGATCTTTCGATCGGAATCAAGAGTAGAAAAATTTGTACAGTAGATGTAAGATAATATAGATACCAGAAGGGAAATAGTGAAAATAAGCTTATATCCTAGGTTAATTATAGGATCGTTCTGCTTGGCATTTGAAGCAGACTTCTCGACGGGGCGTTTATCATCTGATATATGCTTCTCGTCGATGTGACCGGTATCTGATATGGGCTTCTCATCAATATGTTTATCGTCTGATCTAGTATCCTCCATTCTCAGCAATGAATATACCAAGTAAGCTTTTACTGACAAGTAAATTAAGCCTTGATTAAGGTGAGATAGGCTGATTTAATAAAATAAATGCTGATGCTATATTAGTATGAAACATGCTGCAGGCTGTGTAAATGTGACTGTGGGGGTTAAATAAAAACGTGGGGGTTGAGTGAAATAAAATACGTAATTTCTAAAGTTTACACCAAATTCAACATATTAATTTGGCGGAGCCAGCCAAAGAGTATGCTTTGGATTTGAATTTGAAACCCCCAGAACCTAGGCTTTAACCTTTTTGGGTAAATTTCAGGCGAAATCTTTTGGCGGATAGTTTTCTGATCCTCTCGATCATAAATAAGGCAGCCAACTTGCCCATGAGCCACCCTCTTTATGTGATTAAGAGGAATCTAATTAGGGCTGCTCGGCCAAGCCCTGGACAGCCGTGGTCAGTTTCTGCTCTGAGCCAAACTTTTTAAATATTTATTTAAACTTGTTTAAATATAGTGTAGCTCCGTCTTTGCTGCAGCGGCCTAAAGCCGGAAACCAGCCGGGGCTTGGCCGAAGCATCCCTAAATCCAATCAGACTTCGAGTCTTTCACGACTATTTTTCGATCCCGATCTCAAGGCTAGTTATATGATATGGTTATATGATATAAATACGGGGTTCAGATAGAATACATTAGCTATTCCAAGTGTCAAATCCGAATATGAGGTAGATACTGAAAACATGTTTCCCGAATCATTTTTATTGTGCTTGGCCTCCTGATTCTTTGCCATATCCATTATAAATGCCAAATCAAATCCCACTTTTTTGATAGATTCGATTAAAACCATGGAGCCCAGCCATGACTACTCCTATTCCTTGCCATTAGGGCTGCAGCGTCCCACCCCCAGACAAAGATCTTCTTTTTCCGGCATTCTGGAAGATCGGATCTAAAATCAGCTTTAAATAGAAAATATATTACCTTCCACATTTTCAGAAACTTCGGACAGAATCCGGGTTTTGTCCGAGGGTGGGACGCCACAGTCCTACTTCCAATTGATCTTGTCAGAGATTTCGATTTATAAATCTAGCAAATTATTTTGCTTTCAAAATGGTTTGTTTTCCTTTCAATTCGTTTTGACAGCCGTTTGATCTGACCTGGCAGTAAATTCAACTCGATCAAGAGAAATATATATGTTTCTGTTAAAATATATATATTGTTGAGATTTCAAGCAGAAAATTATGAACCTTTTATATTTATACCTCCCTGGAAAAATAAAAGGGACAAACTCGTAATAAATACAAAGCTTTTAACTGGTTTACTAGTTTTGAATTATCGCAACATCTTTGATTACTCCCTCTAAGAAAAGCAATTTCCTGAGTGGCTCTCTGAATGATTCCCCAACTAATCATTAAGTCGGTGACACTCTTATCATTTGCCCATCTATTACGGGGATCAAACATTTTGAGCCCTAAGAGGAACACTATTTGGGCAAGCCCTATGACTGACATGATGTACATGGACAACATGTGGCTTCTCATGATAGTATATAATACTCTGAATGCATATCTAATAAAGTATCATTCTCTTCTTATTTTCCCTTTATCTCGTTTATTATATTTCTCAGAAGAATATACTCAACAGAATGCTTCCATTTCTTTATTAGGGAGTGCAAGTGGGGAATATCATTAGACTCACCCAATCATAATTGATTTACCATGTAAAAAATTAAAAAAAGACCTTGTTGATTTATAAGCTATCTAGAACTAATTTATACAGTAGTTTCACAGCTGCAAGGATAAGCAAAAATAAGTGTCTGTAAACAAAATGAACTCAAACTAGAAAAATTCCAAACAACGGTGTTGTCACTCCTGAAATAATGAGGCCACACATTCCTTCTGCTTATATTGGGACACAGGACACTTGTTGACTGTATTGATCATATGAGGATACAGCAGTACCACTCTGGAAGAAATGAAATGAAATTAGAGGAACTAGTTTTATTATCTGGCCTCTAATCATGTAGAAACATTTTATCTGAGAAAGTCTACCATTCTAATTCCTTCTATTCTGCATCTTATACCCTTCTTTGAAATGTACCTAGGTGTCAGGGACCCACTTTGAGGGGAACAAGCCCCCAAGTTGGTGAGCCAAGGCCCCTAAATTAAGCCCTGCAATGGCTAAACTGATGGGCACAGTAACCATGGCGAGATGGCCCAAGTGACCTAAATACGCAAATCTTCCCATAAGGGAGCTGGAACAACCTAAAAGATAGTATCCTATCATGTACAGCAACAGATAGAATGAAGCGTGAGGCCATACCAACAAGGGTTTGGCAGGTGGAGGAGTAGAATGGCGGCCATAATGAAACTTTTGTCCCCAATGACCAAAGGGATATTTGAACCATCCATTGGCCAAGGACTCCTTCTGATGGGCATCATTGGGTGAGGAGTTTTGCCAGTCAATAGTTGGAGTGGGATTCTCAAGACCTTTTACCATTGTAAAAAGGGAGACTAGAAACTACCACAGGAAATAAATCTCCTTCATGGCTTCAAATAAGTTACTAAGAGATAGATGTGTCAAGATAGAATAGAAATATTCTTTATTGTTGGAACAACTAAGTTTGGTAAAGTTGTTACACTTAAATAGCCTAAAAATAGAGGCTGGGTAATTTAAGGGGATATTGGGAGAGATGAGAGGGATTTTCCAATAATTTGAATAGATATGATGGCTGAAACTAATACCTGGATCAGATGGGCATTAATTCTTGACTGTATATGTAATATAATCATATTTCTAACAGAGGCAGAGTAGAGATAAACCGCAAGATCTTGGAAATTAAAGCGGTTTGCATAAAGAACATCAAGCAAATTGCAGAACAGAGCCTTGGTTTCATCTTCATCTGATAGATCTAAGGGTGTCAGGATGAGCCAACACAGCCAATCAGCTGCTGAGCGGTAAGTGACAAGTTTGCTGGATTTACTAACCTTTTTAAAAATTGATTCAATGTAAGGTTTATAAATAGCTAAAGTAAGTTTTCTAACTAATTTTAAACTAACAATTGGTGTTTTTTGAAGGTTTCAGGCTCAAATCCTGTTCCAGTCCATAATTTTACACAAACTGGTGCTTGAAACTTGGTGTCTGTGTCGTGGTTTCTGTGCTATGTTGTTGCTATAATCCTTATAATTAAAGGAGTCAGGGAAGGAATCCCTGACACTAGGCTGTTAGAATTTTTTCCATAATATTTACATACCCTACTTTAGGCTGTTTGCATTCCAGGTTTGGCTTCTGTATTATAATAGCTGATGTGATTTTATATTCCTTGCCTGGCACGCATGACCCTTGCTAGTGAAATCATGTGATAGTCATTTTGGATGAATCCTTCCTGATATTATTTATGAGGGATTTACACTAATTGATTATTCATCCTAGTGCCAAATGAATGGTTTTAATTGTGAACTGGGCACCACTGTGGCACCTAACATTTTCTCAAGTTGTTTCTGATAAATTTGATAGCGGCATAGTGGTGTCATGTTCATGTCTGTTTTTTCAGATGTGGCTAGGCCTAAGCACTGCCACCCAGAAAAACGGGCCTCAAAGTGCCACCTGCTTGTGGCAATTGAAGATTGAAATCTTACTATCAATTACTAGTGGGTGATGGCACAGAAAATTGGGTCCAAGCAGAGTGTGGCTGCCCCACACTCAATTTTTCTGCCAGAAATTGCTTAGGTCTAAAACCTTGACCTCTTAGGAGGTCAGGTAACAGCTTACAAAACCATCATCAGTGGTGTCTGTAAGCTGACCAAATACCAAACACAAATAGGCTATCTCATCAAGATGCAAATAGAGATTTAATCAACAATAATTTCCAATAAACTACCTTAGTAGTTTGATCTTTTTAATTCAATAAAATATATTTCCTCATGATTAACTTACTTCAATCTCTTCCAATGAGATCTTTAATAGCCAGATTGTTAGACTCTGAATTTTTGCCACTCAAAAATTCTGAAAATCTTTCACCCCCTTCTGAAATGATTCCTAAAGTTTTCAAAATTAAGTACAGACCTATTTACACTGCTGACTCTTTGACATGGAATCAGATAAAAGCCTTTCTATTATATCTGTACATTTTAATATGCTGTACTTTTATATCCTCTCTTTAAAGGCCAGTATCTGCAAGTAAATGCACATAATCTCTCCCTTATTAATAATATAATACTTATTTGGATGTATATTTCTCATTTGATTGATTACAAAAAGCTCTCTCTACTTTTGTAAGGTCTTGCTCATGTTGAAACAGCAGGATTGACCTGCCAGCAAGGTTCTGAGCAAGCGGGTTTGTGACCCGCAATCTGATTACCCAGCCACTCAAAGCCAGACTAGGAATTCAACTCAAATTGCCAAATCCAACAACATGAATAAATGATGATCCCTTATGGTGGATACCTTGTTTTGGCGCTTGACTCATTACCAGGATCTAGCCACCCCTTCACCATCTAATCATATGATCAACACAATCATGTTCCTGTTATCCTTGATTCACAATGACTTTATAATCACTATCTCTCAATAAAGATTATTATCTAGTTTCTAAATATTTTTCCCCTTGTAAATCTGCTAAAACAGCACAGTTACAACATTGGTAGCACAGGTATGTTTTCCATCCTACCTCATCTTGTGAAATTCTGCCTGTTGCCTGTACTTGCCGCAGCCAACAAATCCTTGACATAATCATGTCTGGCCTTCTGCTGGTCTGACCCCGTACACCCCTGGTACCAAGATACCTGATGGCTTCAACCTGTACAAGAACGCGGTGATTCCACTACCCACCTTCAACACCATGTCTGCACAAGGGTTCTTCCAGACGGCCACCACCATTCTGTGACCAACCAACAAAAACACCATGTCCACCTATGTAGCCCAAAGACTATGAAGCGCTGCCTTGGAACCTTTCACCAGGGCCAACAACAACAACACTGCCTCATGGATCCAGTCCGCCCAGAGCAAGCTGGCCCAGATGGAATGCCCACAGAAATTTGGGATTGCAGAAATCTCCATTTGACTGACCCACGACGCTGGCTGTCGTAAATTGCGCAATTAATGCTATTTCAATATGGCCTTCAGATATTGATAGCTGCAAAGATTTGGCTGGGTTCACTTTCAATTTTGGATATTCCTTGCCTTCTGTAAATGGATCTGGTTCAATATCCACCCATTCTGGATTATTGTACCTGTCTATGAATGATCCTGGTATGACCTCATCCCAACATGACCCCCTCAGCTACTCTGTCTTCCTAATGAGTGATCACCGTTCCTTGTCTACTATTTAAAGTAGAATTATTTCTCCTAATAAAGACAAGGTCATCCACATTTGCGTTGGCTTTAATAATCTTCAAGCTTTTTCCTGCCTTTTTTGCCAAAAGGACTTTCTCTTCTTGTTTTCCAGGAAATTAAGGTACATGCCCTTAATTTTGCCCTGAAGACTAACCCAAGGCTAGCTTTGAACCTCAAATATTTTGTTATAAAGATTTCCTGCTGTGTCCTCCTGGATGTTGTCCCCAGGAGCCAAACACAACAAAATGGTGCTCACTACAGGGGCTGCAAGCCCCTTGGTCACCCTGTTCCCATGTGCATTCTCTGGTCCGTCTCCCTTTTTTTGAAGTACCCAAACAACCTAAAGTTTCTAGTCCCCCTCTAGAAGAAGACATCACCAATGCCCCCTCAACTCCCATGGTATTGGATCTGTCTCCCGGGCCCGTGTGGGCCCCCTTCCAGCTTTCTCTCTCAATTACAAGCAAGCTTGTGCTGCCGCCCTCTCCCTTCTCCATTCTGGCACTGTGGTGATGCACACTATCCCTGGCCTCTGTCCCGGGTACGCTTCTGAAGACCTGTACTTCTTCCTTTTGGACTTTGGTCTCCCCCTGCTCTAATGGAGTCCATGGAAACTATTGGCGTACTGGTCAACCAATTTATCCAGCCTGCCCTAGTTCACCATCAACTTGCCTTAGGATCCCAGAATCAACTATTAAATGCTGTAGCCACTGCTGTCTCAAATAACCATGCTCAAAATATGGCATATCAATAATGGTCCCACAGTCTCTCTCTGTGTATTTCCAACAACCAGCGTAATTCACTGGCATTGCAGAAGTACTTAACCTCCTCCCTGAACTCCCTTTGTTCCTTGCTCCCTGGATAAAACAAGGACCAAATATGCAAATTGGATGAACATCAGGCAGCGTGGCGTGAGAAAATCAAGGCCTTTCTGCTAAACCATTGCCAGGATTTTGAGACTCTGGTCAGTGAACTTAACCAATTCAAGGAGCATTTTAACTTGCAACTTGAATTGATGGGAGCTCATTTTGATACATGGGGCCGCCATCTGCAGCATCAATATGGTCTGGATAAGGCTGCACTAGAAAATACTCTATACCAAGTGCAAAATTATGTGGATGATA
This sequence comes from Entomophthora muscae, assembly GCA_014839935.2. Classification (NCBI taxonomy): domain Eukaryota; kingdom Fungi; phylum Entomophthoromycota; class Entomophthoromycetes; order Entomophthorales; family Entomophthoraceae; genus Entomophthora; species Entomophthora muscae. The sequence continues at coordinate 189,439 of QTSX02005084.1, read as the reverse complement.
GGGTAGCGTCTATTGAGGTGACTCCTCCTGCTCCTCCTGTTGAGGCCCCATCTGATTTTGAAACCAAGGTATGGGAGGCAATTGCCAAACTCAAGGCTATCACTTGACGTCAAGCTTCTGTTCAGAACCCCCCTCCAGTTGAACCAATGCCTGACCCTTGTATTGCCTCCCTCACTGATCAGGTGGCTACCTTGCAAGGTGAAATTGAGTACTTAAGACAGCGCCTCTCTAATTCTGAGGACTTGTCATCTGAATCTGAAGATGAAGAGGAAGGTGAAGTTGTTAATACTCCTGCTCATGGCAGTCATGATTGTTGCCCTGGTTTGGAAGGTCAACCCCAGGTCAACTGCGCATGTGCACTAGATCAGCTTGCAGAAGTGACAAATGATGTAGCTGACAGGAAAGACACATTGAAAAGGAAGGTACAAAACCTCTCCCGCTTTACCAAGACACTGAATGGACAAGTTGTCCCCTTGATTGCTCAGACCACTTCCCTGACCACTTGCCTCAATGGGATTGCTGGCACCTTGGCAGTACAACAAATCAAGATTGACAAATTTGGGACTGCTGCAGCCACTGCTAGGGATATTAGTGGACAGAACAGCTCTACCTTGGACACTCTAGAGGAAAGCCTTTGACTCTTCTGGGCTAGACAACCTGCTGCTGAATCTGAGTTTGAAGGCAACCCTCATATTAACGTCCTCAACCCTGGTGAAAAAAGTCAGTTCTTGTCCTTGTCCATTGACCTGAACTACAAACCAACCTTCAAGCAGATATTTGATCCAAAAACCTCTACCATTGCCGCCTTTCTAACCATTTACAAAACCACAATGTGTAGGGCTACTGACAAACTAAAAAAGGAATATATCCTCACCTGTCTCCATCCCACTTGCCAAGAAGTAGTAGTCCCTGAGCTCCTCTCCATTGTCACTTGGGAGGACATGAAGCACCTCCTTATTGAGGAGTTTGGAGGAGATCTCAGCTTGGAGGTCAAGAAGGATGTATTTATGCACATTGCCTTTAAGCCCAAGGAAACCCTGGCTGAGTTCGCAGATTTTTCTACATTGAAGGCCAGCAGTTAATCACTAGTTGACAGTTAACTCCCCGGGAAGCCTACACAGCTTGTTCAAATGCTTTGAAGGTGAACCAGCTTCTATGCCTACACTTTAAGGCAGGCAAGGCTTCACTCACTTCCATGAATAGCATTAAGACACTCTTTCAAGACATGCATTTGATCCATGGAGGTACAGTGGTACATGAAAATAAAGCCAGCAATGCTGGGACTACCTCTCGTACGCCGCGCATTATGACCCTGGGCTCTGGTGGACAGGCTAAAAGGCAAGATTGTCATAACTGTGGTCAAATAGGGCACCACTTGCGTACTTGCACTAACCCCTGAGTGAAAGGTTGTGATCCCAAGGAACATGCGGGAAAAGAGAGGTCAGTTTAGAAATGGAGACACTCTCTGCTGACCAATCTCCCCGTCTCCCCCTGATCCTCTGTCTGATGAGGAAGCTGCATCTTTCTCTGGCCCAACTATCCTTAATTTATTTAATAATCTGTCCAGTGATTTGGACTCTGAAGATTCTGATAGTTATGGCTATTCTGTCTTGGCTGTTCTGGAAAATATCCCTGTCCCATACAAGCTTTGCTCTGGGAAGACCACCACCACTTCACAAGTACCTTCAAATGAAAAATAAAACCATGGTGGCTTGCCCTTACCTAGCTCAAGCCCATCAACCTCCCATCTTGGTTGATTCTTCTGAAGAAGCAGCCAAGCTAGCCAAAGCTCTCTTCCAAAACGTAACTGTATCTCTCCTGCTACAGACTGTGTATAAGGAGATTCCTGCGTTACGGTGCATGCTAGCTAAATGGAAAAAGGAGATAGAGGCTGCACAAGATGTGTTGGCAGTCTTGCCCCCCTTTGGGAAAGATAAAATTGTGTGGAAGTATCAATCCAAAAGGTTAAAATCAAAGCCATCTTGGACACAGGTTCTCCATTCAACGTATTATCTTCAAAATTAATGAAGAAACTTAAGCTGGCCCCTAACCTCAACTACACTCAGTTGTATGGCACCGCTGGCATGGCACAAACACGGGCCATTAGTGCCTACTCTGCTCTACCCATGAGGTTTGGGAGACTCCTCATTGCTTCCCCCACTGTAGTACTTGAGAACAAAAGCTATGACCTCTTGGTTGGTACTCAATTCCTCCAAGAATATAACAGGATTGTAAGCTTACAAGATGGATACCTTTTGCTCTTAGGATATGAGGTTCCTTTGATTTTTAAGGAACCTCTGAGCCTCCCAGGAAAACGTCTTAAAACTTGCATGCTTGAGTACCCTACAGGTATCTTCTCTCTCAAGTATAGGACTCACTCCTCCAACATATGCACCCCTCCTCCTTCCTGCCCTGCAGAAGAAGGGGTACCTCTTCTAGCACCAGCAGCTATCACCATTCCCCTGGGCTCTCAAGTGGTGATTGATTCCCAGATTTCTTATGAGCTACCTAAAAAATTGTTCTTGGAATTCTACTCACCTGAATCCCTAAGTTGTAAAGAGCCCCACCTGTGTCCTGGGATTCTAGATCAAACCCACAAAGAGCCTGTACAATTACTGCTTGCCAACCTGACAACCCTGCCCATGCAGGTGACCTGAGGCCAGGTTGTAAGGCATGGTTGTATACTGGGAGCATAGCAAGTGGCCTCCCTCTGCCCCTTTGAAACTTTTAGTGATTTCAATCTACCTGAAGACAATCCTCAAGTTCTCTCCTTGTTCACCACTGCTGATTTTCCCCAATTGTCTCCCGTCCAACAAAAAGACATGTTGGACCTGCTCAATCAGTTTAGCAACATCTTTGCCTCTGGACCTACAGATTATGGCCTGGCTAAGGGTGTCATCCATCAGATTGATACTGGAGATGCACCCCCTTTTTGTGCCAAACCATACCACCATAGTAGGGTGGAGAATGCTCAAGTGTCTAAAGAACTCAAGCAACTTCTGGAAGCTGGATTATTGGCTCCTTTCCAAAGTCCTTGGGCTTCCCTGTTACTGATCCTTAAGAAGAAAGACGGCGGACATCACATTGTAATGGACTATTGCCGCCTGAAATCCCTCACTAAGAAAGACTTGTACCCCTTGCCCAGAATTGACAATCCTCTCCAACGGCTGGGTGGTTCCAAGTTTTTTTCAGCTATGGATCTAGCCTCTGGCTACTGGAAAGTTGACTTATCTCCTGAAGATAGAGAAAATGCTGCACTTATCACCTCAGAAGGCCTTTTTGAACCCACTTGTATGCCCCAAGGACTCTGCAATGCCCCTGCTACATTTAAACGGGCTATGGACTTCATTCTACAAGACCTAAAGCTCTATTGTGTCCTTGTGTACCTTGATGACATCACCATATTCAGCGCTACCTTTAACAACCACTTGGAACACCTCAAGGATGTCTTCATCAAGATTTGCAAAGCTGGCTTGAAACTCAAACCCTCCAAGTGCTTCTTCTTTAAGGAACATCTTGAATTCTTAGGTCATGAGGTCACTCAAACTGGAATACGCCCCATGAATAACAATTTGGAAGCCATCAACAAGATGCTACCTCCCACAAATCTTTGAGAGGTTCAAGTATTCCTTGGCATGATGGGCTAATACTGACAGTTCATACCTGATTTTGCTGAACTGAGTGAACCCCTCATCCAGTTGCTTTGCAACATCCCCTTTGAATGAACGGACAGCCAACAACAAGCATTTGAAGCATTGAAGGCCAAGCTCAAAGAGGCTCCTATCTTGGTCTATCCTGATTATGATAAAGAGTTCATCTTGTATACTGACGCTAGTAGAGTAGCTGTGGGTGCCATCCTTGCCCAACTTGACAATGAAAGCGTGGATTGACCTGTAGCCTACTCATCAAGGGTCCTCAATAAGCACGAGAAGAACTACAGTGTCACTGAGAAGGAATGTTTGGCAGTGCTGCATGCGGTGAAACAGTTTTGGCATTATATTTATGGGACCCACTTCACGGTAGTCACAGATCACTCCTCCCTCAAATGACTGCAACAGCTAAAGGAGCCTGAAGGTTGACCAGCGTGCTGGGCCCTATGGCTACAAGGGTACAATTTCACTGTGATACACCGTTCTGGGGCCTAACATCAGAACGCTGATGGCCTGTCAAGGATGCCAATTCTAGCTATCCACCCCGCTGACGCTGATTGCCTATAAAAATTAATAGGGTATCCTGACTCTTGGACCACTGAGCCAGAAGACATTTTCTTGGCGCTACAGACCCTATCCAAGGACACTGTAATTTGTGATAGGCAGCTCTTCAAAAAGGTTAACAATGCCTACCCTACGTTTGCCCTAGCATGAGGATAGTCATTATCCTCCAAGCTCACATTGACACTGGACATGGAGGCATAACAAAGACTCATGACTGGTTGTGCAAAAACTTCTATTGGGAGAACATGCTCCTCCTGATCCCTGATGTTCTTGCCTCCTGTCATTCCTGTCAGCTCCAACGCCCTCGCCTGTCCCAACACCAGTTCAAGATCATCCCTCCAAAGCATGCCTTTCACATGGTGAGTATTGATGCTGTTGGGCTTTTCCCTTGGTCTAGGTTGGGGTGTTGGTTTATCTTAGTTGCTGTAGATCATTTTAGCAAACAGGTTGAAGCCAGAGCAACAAAAGATATAACTGCCAAGATCACAGCTACTTTCTTGCTGCAAGACATCTTCTATTAACATGGCTGCCCTCAAGTCCTGCTTTCTGACAATGGTACCAAATTTAATGCTTGCCTCATTACATCTATTGTTGAGGATATGGGGGCCCACCAATTGTTCTCTGCGCCATATAACCCCTCAACCAATGGAACTGTCAAACAAGCAAACTCCACCCTTGTGTCCATAATGAGGAAGCTCACACTCTCTGATGCTTCCAATTGGGATATGTTTCTCCCTGATTCTCTCTTTGCTTACCACCTCAGTAGACACCAAGTGACTGGTCAGTCTCTTTTTGCCATGCTGTATGGGCGTGAAGCCGCCACCCCTCAAACTTGGGACCCCTCTTGATCAAAGTTGATGAATCTGCAAATCCTGAGGCCCATGTTAAAGACTTAATCAATTGTATCATTGACATCCAAGCAACATATTATTCCACTGCTTACAAGGTCAAGACTCTGGAGCTCTCCCCGTCCAATGCTGCTAGAGCCCCCTCCCTGAGTATCAAATAGGCAATATAGTTCTCTACTACCAGAATTGTACAGGTTGTAGAGCTCATAAGATGGATTCTCTCTGGGTTGGTCCCTATGAGGTCACCTTTAAAAATGGTGTCAATTATACTGTGAAACTACTTTCTTCTGGATGTCCTTTTGCCTGTATTCACTCCAAATTTCTCCGCAAGTATCAACTCCCTGTGTCCAATCTTGAGGGGGGAGATGTTGTAAATTGCGCAATTAATGCTATTTTGATATGGCCTTCAAATATTGATAGCTGCAAAGATTTGGCTGGGTTCACTTTCAATTTTGGATATTCCTTGCCTCCTGTAAATGGGTCTGGTTCAATATCCCCCCATTCTGGATTATTGTACCTGTCTATGAATTATCCTGGTATGACCTCATCCCAACGCGACCCCCTCAGCCACTCTGTCTTCCTAATGAGTGATCACCGTTCCTTCTCTACTATTTAAAGTAGAATTATTTCTCCTAATAAAGACAAGTTTATCCACATTTGTGTTGGATTTAATAATCTTCAAGCTTGAACCCTGTCCTTTTTGCCAAAAGGACTTTCTCTTCTTGTTTTCCAGGAAATTAAGGTACATGCCCTTAATTTTGCCCTGAAGGCTAACCCAAGGCTAGCTTTGAACCTCAAATCTTTTATTATAAAGATTTCCTGCCGTGTCCTCCTGGATGTTGTCCCCGGGAGCCAAACACAACACTGGCACCTGGTGCAACAAGTGGCACAAAAAACATGTCAAGAAGAACTGGGATACCTTCAAACAAGACTTCTTGGCAAGGTTTGTGCTTAAGGACACGGCACTCATGATCATATGCCAAATAAAGAACCTAACCCAGACAGGCACTGTGAAGGAACTCACCCCTGCCTACAAGGAACTTCAATTTTGCACACCCTCTGACATGGCTTTTGACACCCAAGCCACACACCTCATGTAATATGACGCCCTTAAATTGCATGTAATGAGGCACGTGAACCTGGACCAGGTGACCAACCTGCAAAGCCTGTACCGCGAGGGGGGAAAGCGGAACAAACATCCAACACCCTCCATAAGGCACAAACTGAAAAACAAGAGAGGCCCAAAGATTCTCACACGGGCAGGCGCTCCACTTGACCACCCCCTGGAAGCAACAGGAATAACACCAACCATAAACCCACAGGTTCAAATGGATATGGAAGTGAGAACAATGGCCAGTCAAACTGTACCCATTTTCATATCACTGCCACACAAGGCAATTAAGACAAGGGAAAAGCCCAGGGAGAACATTAAGCAAGCCAAGCTCTCCCCACACAACTCATGACTTGCCCAATGATGAGTACCAACCCAAGAACATGGACCAGTGCCCAATGATCCAAGTACCCTTGGAGGACCTGGTACTGTACACCATTGTTAGACATCCTAATAAGCTGATGTCCTATCCTTTCTGTTTTTGCAGTTACACAGGCTTGGCACTCCTGGACTCAGGCGCTGATTGAACCCTAGTCAACAACAGCTTTGTGGACAAGTTCAAGCTAGCCACTAATCCTTTGCAGATTAAAAACATGGTTTTATCTGATGAACATCACATCACCATGACAAGGGAAACCACCCCCTTCTCTATCATGCTTGAGAATCTACACTCCACCATCTAAGGCCCCATCATTGACTTTCCAAAGTTTGATATTGTACTGGGGTTGGATTGGTTACAAAAAACAATCCTCACATAGACTGGGCAACCTTGGTGTTAACCATTAAGCGTGAAGGTGTCAACCACCAGATCTACCCTGACTCAGTGGACCAACTCCTACACAACCACATCTTTGTGCGCATCACAGAGACCCTGGACAAAAAAGAAAACCTGAAGGCAATTGACTTGGACTCCTGCCAGTACAAGATCATACACTTCAAAGACCACCAGGATACCTCCACACCTCAGGATTTCAAAATTTTGGCCCACCATCCAGAAATTTTCAAGGAAGCTCTACCTGGGTTGCCACCAGAGAAACACATTCAACACTCCATCCAGATCAAAGGATCTGAACCCAAAGCACATCCTATCTACAGGCTGACACCAAACAAAGATGACGCCCTACATGCCTACCTCAAGGAAGCGTTGGAGAAAGGACTTATCCGCCCCTCACAGTCTCTCTTTGGGGCCGCCATATTTTTTGTGGCCAAGAAGGACAGTACCTTGCATCTGGTCATAGACTACCAAGCCCTAAACAAAGTTACCATCAAGAATTTTTATCCACTACAACTGATTGACAACCTCTTTGACGCCTTGGGAGGAGCCACAGTCTTCTCTAAGATTGACCTAACCATAGGGTACAACCAGATTTGTATTAAGGAGGAAGACATTCCCAAAACAGCCTTCCACACTAAATACGGCTCCTACAAGTGTGTGGTGCTCAACTTTGGAATGACAAACCCCCCTCCACTTTTGTGACCTTCATGAACAAGGTGTTTGCTCTGCACATAGGCAAGCATGCCCTACTTTACCTAGACAACATCATTGTCTATAGCCTCTCAGTGGAACAGCACCACAAAGACCTAGAGGCAGTCTTTGCTACCTTGGCACAACACAAACTGCTGGCCAAGCCCTCCAAGTATCAGTTCTTCCGCGAGCAATTACCTTTCCTGGGACACATAGTCTCAAAAGACGGCATCAAACCCAACAGTCAAAAGATACAGGCCATCTGCAATATGATGCCACCCAAGGATAAGTTAGAACTCCGCATCTTCTTGGGGATGGTGGCCTATGTACGCCGCTTCATACCTGACTGTGGCGTTTTGACTGCCCCCTTATCTGCCATAACAGGCGCCAAATCCAAGTTTTGTGGACCCCCCAACGTGACCTCTGTTTTAGACGTCTCAAGGAGAAGCTCACAACAGCTCCTATTCTGCAATACCCCAAACATGATGGGGAATACCAAATGAAAACTGACGTCTCAGACGCATCCATTGGGGGAGTACTACCAATCAAAAATAATGAAGGTGATTTCCTGCTCATAGCTTATGAATCCTGAAAGTTGACAGATGGCAAGTGTCAATACCCTATTCACAACAAGAAACTGCTGGCCATTGTACACTGCATAGTCAAATGGCGTTGTTATCTAGAACGGCAGGAAGAATTCACGGCATTGACCGACCACAAGTTGCTCATATACTTCAAAGCCCAAGCAAATCTATCTTGCCACCAATCCCGCTGGATGGAGCTCTTGGAGAGATTCAATATGCTCATACAGTACAAACCTGGTCCAGAACTTGCCATGCAGACGCCCTCTTGCGCCTGTATGTTGGTGCCACTAGAGGGGAAAATGGGCTCAACCCAGACTGGCTGCTCTTGGTGCTAAAAACAAAAGACAAGGGGTTCCCTCCTGGTACAACTAACATAACAAATGAAACAGTCATCAAAAACAAACACCTATTTGCTGACATGTACAGGACCTTTCACAGAAAAATGTCTGATGGGACTACCATCCCTACATCCTCACACACCAGAAAGTGATCACCATCCTACAATATCACAGAGACCTAGGACACACCAAGAGTTGCAACCTATACAAATTCCTTAAACACAAGGCCTGGTGGCCAACCCTGTATTGTGACGTTCAAGAAGTCCTAGACCAATGTGAAGTATGCAAGAAATTTTCTAGAAGCAAAGCCCCTCCAAAATCAGTACTACCTATCCACACACAACTACCCTTCAAGGTGTGGGTCCTTGACATTGTTGGCCCCATGCCAGGAAAACACAACAATAAGAAATACATCATCACTGCTATAGACAGTGCTACAAGATGATCAGTAGCCCAAGCAGTAAAGGTGCACACTGACAATGACGTGCAACAATTCATAGGAAGAGAAATAATTAGCAAGTTCAGAAAGCCAGAACTCCTGATAACCAATGGAGGGAAAGAATTGACCTCCAAAAACACCAATGTATACATTGCTAAAAATGGGGTCAAACATACTGTGATAACATCATACCACCCACAGGACAATGGACGTGTAGAGTGGCTTAATGGCAACCTTGTGCAAGCCTTGGCCAAACTCACTGCTGGAAGACCAGAAGACTGGTATAAGCAGCTATCAACTGCAATACTTGTGTGCCAAATCCAAGTGAACAGATCCACTGGAAAAGCCCTTTTGAGTTTGTATACAGCACACAGCCAAATATCATTCAAGTGTTGACAGGACCTAAACAGGAAATTCCAAGTAAATTCTCCCCTTGTGCAGACCCTCAAGTTATAGAGGCCAACAGTAAGCAAACAGAAAAGGAAAATGAATGTCTTCAAAAAACTTTTGTCCCCATCCAAGATAGACATGAAGTTGGGGACAAAGTTTGGGTCATGAACGTTGATAAAAGCAAAACTACAATCAAAGGAAAATAGGCCAAGCAATCATTATAAAGGTAAAAAATAACACTTACCTTGTGCAAGGACTTGGGAAGTGCAAACAAGACAAAACCCTGCACCATGATTGCCTGAGACCCTGCAAAGCAAGACAAAAACAATGTGAAACCGCCCTGACCGCCACAGAACAACAGCTAGTCCAGTATGGCGCCTGGGCTCCTGACAATCTTCTCAACAACCTACTACCAGAGGAGGCCAACCTTCAGTTGGGGGGTGTCAAAACAGCAAGCTTGACCCGCCAGCAAGGTTCCGAGCAAACGGGTTTGTGACCTGCAATCTGATTACTGGCCACTTGAAGCCAGACTAGGAAGTCAACTCAAATTGCCAAATCCAACAACATAAATAAATGATGATCCCTTATGGTGGATACCTTGTTTTGGCGCTTGACTTATTACCAGGATCAAGCCACCCCCTTCACCATCCAGCCATGTGATCAACACAATCATGTTCCTGTTATCCTTGATTCACAATGACTATACAATCACTATCTCTCAATAAAGATTATTATCTAGTTTCTAAATATTTTTACCCTTGTAACTCTGCTAATAAAGCACAGTTACAACACTCATAATGGTGCAAGATTATAATTAAAGCGTGTAAAGCATTAGGGTTAAGATTAAAAGGGTATAAAAAGGTAGGGGCGGTCTGTAATATAATTTTACAGAGTCCTTCTAAAACTTTTACTGGGTTACAAAAGGTGTGATAGAGTTTAAGAATCCTAAACAAAGGAGATAAAACAAAGTATCTAATAAGGAACAATTAGTAACTAAGAGAATGTTGATATTGGAATACTCTCCATCAGCAAATTGATACATGTAACTATTAAAAGATTCCTCAATGAAAAATAATGTATACAACAAGCCTAAGGCTTGTTGTTTTACAACTTTCATTTTTTAACTAGGAAGAAAGAAAAAATAAAAGGTTTTTAAACTAAGCACTAAACTATAAATTAAAAATAAATTAAAAAATTGTAAAGCTGAAAGTTCAAATTGGTAAAAGATTGGAAGAGAGATCAAATAGAATTTTGGCTTAAATCCTACTCTTCAAAAGCTCTTTATTTATATAAACGCTTTTTCAGTTGAGAAAATGATGGCCAGGAGAAAAAAGCCAAGGACAGTGTTAACTGTACTGTTCTAGCAGAGTTACAAGGGGAAATAGTTAGAAACTAGTTAATACTGTAAATTCAGAACCTAAAGGTAAAAATGTGGAATTGTCAAATTGTTTTTGTGTGAATTCACCAACTTAATGGAGTGATTTTAGTCTCAGAAAAACTTACTTTTTTATATAAAAGGATGAAAAGTATTCCAGTAAGTTGGTGAGTTCACGCAAAAACAATTTGAAAATCCTGCATTTTTACTTTTAGGTTCTGAATCTACAGTATTCTTTATTGAGATATAATGATTATATAGTTAGTGTGAGTCATGGGTAACAGGAACATGATTGTGTCAATCACATGATGGGATGGTGAAGGGGGTGGCTTGTGTAAAGTTCTGTGGCCCACCTTTGGCTCTGGATTGGGATGTATTTCCCAGACCATCAAAAAAAGTGGCCTGCATGCAGGCAAAACCCCTCCAAAACCTGGAGGACTTGGCCCACACAGTGGATGAACACTTTGTGTTGGCCTTCCTGGCTGAAGTCCCCATTTCTCCATTGGAGTCCCCTCCAACTGCGGAGTAGACATTAATTCAGCTGGATTGCTTGTTGTCCTGGTGTTGCCCAGTCCTGAAACAACTAGCAGACCAACAGAAAAATGCGGGCTGCATGGATCCTGAAAAGCCTAACCTGCGGCTCGGGGAAACTGGGTATCAAATCCTGCAACCAGTGGTGTCCCGGGTAGCTAATTCCTCTGGCCCGGAAGTCCCTTGGCCCAAAATAATTGGGTTCCGGAGCTCTCCGGTGAAGACATCAGAGGAAGGCATTAAGGGAACTGAGCACCATGAGTCCTTGGAAGGCTTCTAGCCAATTGAGGGACTGAGTCTTACATCCGGGCCCACAGCCCCTATTTTTCTTGGTCTCAAACCAGGATAAGATTGGCCAGTAGTCTTTAATAGGCTCTCCTTTAGATTTCACTCTGATTGCCCCTTTCATACCCCCGTCCTATCACCCCCCTTTGCATAAAATGGAAGCATGGGCCGTCAGGTCATTTGCTTACCAATTCCAATTGTTGAATAAACTCCTGAATTTGCAAATCTTTTTGTACTTTTGAAGTTTGTTTAATAATAAAGATAATTGTTTCAACACCCGCTGCTGTCCCCACCTCCTGCTTCCCCTGGCCTGCCTGCCCGCTTGCCTGATGTTTTTTGTTGGGAGTTGTTCCAAGAATATTAATTCAGACCATTCCCTGTTATTTATCCATGCACTTGGTCTGCCCGCCTGGAAGTTTTAGCAAAAAGGGCACCCTGCTGAAATCATGTTGTCACCTTGGTATAAGATGGCTATGTGGATACTGGTGCCTATTTCCCTATTGTTCTGGTCCTCTAACCCCATCTTTTGGAGCAAACTTTCCTTGATTTCTTGATCTTCTGAGTTTATTCCTGGTCTGTTTGTAAATATAATTAGACATCTCACCCAGGTTCTCACCAACCCAGTATCCTATGGTTTGTTCCCTTGGTTGTCTTCCTATCTTGAAGAATTGTTGCCCCCTTTAGAATCTGGTACTACTAAGATTCCTTCTTCTGACTTGGACAATCCTTCCCCTGCAGCAGTTTCAGCATCTTTCCTACCCCCTTGCACCAAATCCCTTAGTTGGATGCAGAGGTCCCTTCCACTTGGGATCACTCTCTGTGGTTGTTTACTGGAGCTTTGGTCATGGATTTGGATGCATACTTCCTTCCCCTTTCACATCCGGTCTCCTTTGGGAGGCCCCTTTGAGCGGCTATCCCAGTCTTGCACTGGATGGCATCCTGGTGGTTGGCCCCACCAGGATGGGAGCCAGAATTTTTTAGTCTAGCCCCCCTCTCTTACAGCTTGATCCTGTTAATGAGTCAAGCGCCAAAACAAAGTTATCCACCATAAGAGATCATCATCTGTTCATGTTGTTGAATTTGGAAATTTGAGTCAACTTCCTAGTCTGGCTTCAAGTGACTGGATAATTGGATTGTGGGTTGCAAACCTGCTTACTTGGAACCTTGCTGGCGGGTCAAGCCTGCTGTTTTGACAACAGGAGCAAATGAAGAAGTTAAAAAAGAACCTGGAAGAGAAGGGGAAAACAGAAGCCCAGGAGAGACTGCAGATCAGCACAAGCTGGGGAAGGAGCGGGAGCTTACACAAGCGTAGTTGCAGACAATAAAAGTAAAGTTAAAAATCTTCTAATTTAAAGTAGAAAATATAAAGCTATTAAATAGCAATGAAAGCTGACAACAACAACAACTCAAACATAGATTGATGAAAACAAGGTAATTAGATTAAAATAATTAATTACTAACTTCTAATTAAAATTTTCAATATTGAAAATAAAAAAGATCAAATCAAAGCAAAAATAAAAAAATACATTAACTAAAGAACCTGTCCTTTGGGACAGGGCATGACAACTTTACCCTGAAAGGTGTTACCTTTAAAATAATAAGTACATTGTGGTGGTGCTTTGAATTACTATTCAGTTTCACTTCAATGTTTTTATAGTGATAATTTATAAGAGATCAATATGAGAAATTTATTTTGTAGGCTCTGTCACATTTTCTGAACATTCCTGGCCAACATTTCCAACAATCTCCTTTGGGCAAGCTTGGGTGAGATACATCTATCTCTTGTATAAGAAATTTTGTACTGCTTACTTTGAAGCACTCTTCCCATATTTCTTGAGAGATCTTTCTGATTGAAATTTTATTCTCCCCATTTTTCTTCTTGATATATCACCTGGCTCAGGTTGGTAGGCACCTAGGTCTGGTGATCTTCCCCCACCAACTTCAACACTAGATTGGGGTGCTGCTTGTCAAATTGTGATAATTATGAACATTTTCTTGCAAATTGACCATAATTTCTGCAAATCCAACAGCCCTTTACCATTGGGAATTTACAAACACATTTTTCAGGGACCCACTTGAGAGGGAACAAGTTCTCAATCTGATGAGCCAAAGCCCCTAAGTTGAGCCCTGCAATAACCAAACTGATAGGAACTATAACCATAGCCAGATGACCAAAGTGTCCAAGAAATGTGAACTGACCCATCATTGAACTGAATCTACCCAGAAAGTAACAACCCACCAGATAAGATAACAGGTAGAAGGAGGCATTTGGTCTCACCAAGGAAGGTTCAACTGGTGAAGGTGGAGTTGTGGACCGGCTGTACTGGAACTTTCTTCCCCAGTGTCCTGAGGGATATTTGAACTAACCATTTGCCAGGAACTCCTTCTGATGGGAGTCATCAGGAGAATAATTGTGTCAGCCTGTGATGGGAATTGGGGTTTCAAAGGCCAGTACCACAGAAAAAAAAGAACTAGAAATCAGAACAGTAATTCACTTCTTTTCATGGTTTCAAAAGAAGGTTGCAGAGATAAGTTTAGGCAAGTTTAGAATAAAAGGAATAGCTTTATTGTTAGAACAAGTAATAATTATAAGAGTTGATCACTTAAATACCCTCAAAATAGAGGCTGTAAAATTTAAGGGGATCCTGGGAAATGAGGGGATTTACCAAGGGATTTCATGAAGCTAATGATTAAAATTAATACCTGTCTTAAATGTGCATCAATTAGTGGTATATTACTATATATAATTATATAGCTACAGGAGAGGCACCAAAGAACAGCCACAAGATGAGAAACAATCAAGCAGTTAACAAGCTTAAAATCATAGAAGATCAAGTACAGAGCCATGTCAAAAGGTAGACTAAGTGGATCCCAGAGCAGCAAGGAAGATGCAGGCAGCCAATCAGCATACATGAGGTAAGTGCTGTTGCTGGTTAATCTATTAATGATTTCAAAAGTAGACCCAAAGGGCAGAGCAAAAGCTGAATGATTGAATTCAAAATAAAAAGGTAATCTAAGTTGATAAGTTGTCGGTAAACTAACATTTGGCTTGTTTTTAGGGTTCTGGGTTCAATCCCTGTCCTGCTCAAAACCCATGTTATCAAAATAATTGTTGTCAACCATTTGTGAAAAAGATTCACCTTTTGGTTAATAAATAAAATTGATGCAGTCAGGGAAGAATTCCCTGACACATTTGAACCAAGACATATTGTTCTTTCCTGAGAGACTTTTTGGATTTATACAGTAGTTTTAAAAGCTATGGCAACAAACAAAAATACCTCAGATTTAAACAAAATGATTTCAGATTTAAGCAAAATCCAACTTTCAGGTTAAAATATACACTCTGTTAATAGGGTTTATTGGCGTTAATGGGCAAAATGAGTCAACACAGCAACAAAGGGCTCACGCACAAAGCAAAACTATTCAAAATACAATCCAAAATACATTGATTCAGAAACAAAATGGTGTGAGTTGACTTTTGATGTACATATGTTTACTATGTGAATTGGTGACAAAATACACCCAAGCAAGGTGAGCCAAAACTCAAACTAAAAACAAAACATAATATCAACTCACTATGTAAACAAAATCACTCACTCAGTGTGTGCAATGGATTGTAATCATGAATGATACCAAGGTATCTAAAATAAGACACAAGATCTGAAACATAAATTTTAAAAATATTGTGTTGGGTGTTTGAAGTTGGCAGTAAAATCTAGGAAAATGGGTGGATTTTTTTGAGTATTCTAAAATGGGCGTTGTAAAACCAAAAACAACTAATTAAGAAATAAAAAATCTATAATTGGGATATTGGGTGGGAAAAACTCTAATTAAATATCCATATTCAGATAAAAGCAAAAAATAAAATTAGGGAGTAACTTAATTGAAATTTATTTAATATTTTATTAAATTTAAAATGGAAGGAACACAACACCAGAGTACCAATACACCCGTTGTGCACTGGGGTCAAAGAATAGAGTTAGTGCAACCCAAGTCCCTACTAAAGGAGGAGACAAGAGAGGAGAGTTCCATAGTGATGCTGCACTGGCACAGCCAGTTCAAGGAGCACAAGCTGCTAGGGTGCGGAGCATCAACCCTTGGGTCCCCAAGCTGAACCAGAAGCCCACCAAGGTCACCGCCACAAAGAAAGTTAGAAACAAGGAGGTAGAACTTACTTCATATGTGTTTGACATTGTGTACTGGCAAGATTCAGTCTCATCAGCCATGCTGGAGAAGGTGAAGCCTGTACTTGATACTAGCTATAAGCCCTACGGCAGTGATGGCAATCAGGAAGAGGAGAAGGAGCCTGAGTTCTTCAGAACTGATGAGGGGCAGTTAGTGTTGAAGAAAGTTGCTGTGTTTTACACCAAGGTATCCATGCCCTGTTTTGTGCCCAATGCCAACAAGTATGTAAGAATTGGAGAGAAGGTTAAGAGGAAATAAAACCAAGCTCTCAACCACAATAAAAATTGCGGTTTTAGCAACAACCAAAAGGTTGTTGCCAACAATTTCTGGGTAGTTCAAAGGGGGGAAGGAGTCAAATGAACACTGCAAAGCAACAGATAAAACCAAATGGCCAAAATTACTAACAAATTTTGAACTTTATTAGATTAGAGAATGATGAAGCAAGGTCTTTTACAACTCTTGCACTCATTTAAGAGATGTGATAGAATTGGGGTGGTAGATTGAATGTCACAAACCAATTGACCAATGATATGAGTGGGTACAAATGAATTTCTTGAGGCAGGAAGATCTTGACAGATTTTAAACAGACATAGTCAAAAGGAAAACTGAACCAACTAACATCAGGAATATGCTTTGGATGCAATTACCACTGCTCCTGGCCGCTCTTGCACATGATATTTAACCAGAGGTGTCTCTTGGGTGGGTTAGGTGGAGGCATCTGAATAATTCCAAAGTAGTAAATTAATGGCTTTTCTTGGGCTTTTTCAGTAATCTTTTAGATAAATATTCAAACATAATTTGGCAGAAATTCCCAAGCATTTGGCAGGAATTGAAGTGGAGGCCTAAGGGGGAGGCGTAACTTTACAGAGTCAATCCCCACTGCTAAAAAGCCCGCTCAGAAGCGCATCCCAACATTAAACACATCATCCTGCTTAAGCTAATGTGTGAATTGGGCAATTACAAGGCAGCTAAGGCCCTTGTTGGAGTGGATCCCAAGTACACCTCCAAGATCTTCAACAAGTTCATTAACACGGGTTGAGTCCTTGCCGCAGAGAAATCCATGTGTGTTTCCACCATGCTCACCAAGGAGCAAAAATGGGCAATCCACCAGTGGATCACCCAGGACTGCCATCTTGAAATGGCAAATATACAGGCAATGGTCAAGTCTGCTTTTGGGATTAAGGCCTCAATTTCCTTATATTATCATTTGGTCAAAGGAATGTGCTTTTCCTAGAAAAAGCTTGGGGTATCTCTGTACAATCAGAATAGCCCAACCAACATTGAGACCCAGAAAAACTACACAGAGGCGTACACTGCCCTCAAAGCCAAGGGGTTGGTCAAATTTGACTATATTGATGAATCAGCATTTGCCTCGTCTATGTGCAATGCATATGGCTATGTCCCCAAAGGCTCAAATGACAGGATGGCTCAGCATGCTGCAGTCTGCGCCACAGCCTATTCAATGGTGGCTCTCCTTGATCCAGGAGCACCTGAGGCGCACAAGCCCTGGCTTCACCAATGTCATTGTGTTGGACAATGTTGGCCTCCACAAAGTGGCTGACATTCTCAAGGAATTCCCAATGATCGACACCAGCATTGCTGTGGGTCCCCAGCAATTGGCCACAGCAAATATGCGCCTTCTCTTCCTCCCAGCCTATTCATCCTTCATAAATCCCATTGAGGAAGACTTTGGGTGGCTCAAGCAAGTTGTCAAGCAAGGAACCCCAACTGGGACTGAAGAACTGTTTAATTTGCTGCAGGCCAAGATCCATACCCTCCCAGCTGAGACTGTGGCCAAATTCTATGGCCACACTGATTTGTTTATCCCTGCGTGCCTTGCCAAACAGCCAATAAATTAAAGGCTTAGCTTGTCCAAATTTTTTATATTCTCTAATTTACTATTCAAGATTTATTAGTTATCATTTTATATTTAGATGTTTCAAACCCTCAATCACATTCAGCAGGACCATCAATGAAGGTTAGTAATTTATTTATAATCATTTTTTATTGTGTCATCTAAGGGTATCCCAAAAGCTTGATAATGGATTACGCAAATGCATTAATATCACTTTTGGCAAATAAATATAAAAATCAAATTAAAAAAGTTAAATTTAATGTGTACAAATTAGAAGTAGATTTTATTGACATATATTACTATGCTTTTATTAAGAACTTCTCTAGGATATATTTTGCAAATCTTGTTTGCTAAAATAAGAATTAGAAAATTTTATTATAATAAAAATAATATGAATTTCAATGAAATTTATTGGAAGAGAGAATTTATTAAGAGCGCCTGTAGTGAGTTCTTCTGTATGTACCCACCCTGCAATGGAGGTGGTGCACAACCTCTACCGCCACACCATGAACAGTGGATACACCCTGGTTAAAATACTCCTGCCTTCTGGTGAATGGTAGTAGGGTCAGGTGCAAATGGAGGAGCAGCTTCTCTGGCAGGGCTGCAAACCTGTAGATACCAGCCAGGGCCAGGGTGTCCTGGATGACATGATCCCCCGAGTCATACCTGGGGTGACCTTTTTCCTGTCCAGGGAGAGCCTGGCCTTTTCAATTCCTAGGAGGACCCTGTCAAGATCCTTCACGCTGGTGTCTATTCTGAAGTAGAAGAGATACCCAAGGTAAACCACCAGATGAAGCCTTTGCCCAGCAAAGGCTTCCGTAAACTTGCATAATTTATTGAAACCCTCACTGATCTTCTTTTCATGCTTGGTCTTTGCAAAGGTTAGCTCCATAGCTGCAGGGACCCCCGTCTTGTTGTCACTCCAGGACAACCCAAAGTCGGCAAGGAGGATTTTTGTCTTCTTGACGGCGTTGCATCTGCAACAGCCAATTTTCCCACCGCGCGCCCAACGTTGTCCAGCAGGTAAGAGATTGTGTGCTCCAAGGGGTAGAAGAAGCAAGCAGCTGCATGGGCCTGGCCCATCTCCGTCACATTCTTGAATGGGAGCATTGCCAGGACATCACAAACAAGCTCAATGGAGTTTACACAGTAAACTCCACTGAGCAATACCAGGTAAATTCAGACCAATTAGGCATCCTTGTAGGCAGTAACTGCCCACTTGGATGCCCCCTTGGCATGCGTAAGGTCTGCCAACACCTCCTGCAACATTGGAAAGGACCCGTGGACCCTGTCTCTGAGCTCCTGCAAGACAGGGGGGACAGATAGAGTTGTTTTGCCACATGAGTGGCAAAATTCAAATATAATGTGGGCGGGACAAAAGGAACCAGGACCCGGCGGAGTTCACCATCAATGTTCTCTAAAAAAGGTAAGTATTTTGAAGTTGTTATTAATTTTTTTTAGATTACCTTTGCAGGTTTCCTCCTTGTTGGCGGTTTCAGCAGGCTTTGCCATTCTTGGCGCAAGTAATTGTGCTGGAAATTCAGTGTCCACAGTTTGTGCACGCTTTGCAGGTTTGAGATGTTTATACATCTCATGGTTGTTGACCCAGATGGACGGTGCAGAAAGGGCAAAGGACTTGAATTGAAGGCCTTCCAAAACGTGCTTCTGGGCATTTAAAAGCTGTTCAATTGTTGTTTTGGGGGTGTCTGGAATCTTGGCCATGGGTGCCTTGGCAGACACCTTTTCAATTTTGTCCTCTCCAAGGATGGCAGACTTAACTCTTGGTTTGACCTTGTGGTCAATCTCTTTAATTTCAGTAATTGCTGAGTTGAGATCCTTAAAAAGCTTCTCTAATTCTCTCATTAATTTTTTACTAACCATTTCATATGTTTTTATAGCTTTTTCCCCAATAAATTCTGTATTATTTTAATATGTTGCCTCTTTGTTTATTCCTCTTTGTTTTCCCATTTACTACATTATCCCATCTTTTTACCCATTGTGTATATGCTTTACGCTCAACTCAATATGTGACGTTTGCTTTGTGTAGGCATTGTTTCCTTAATTACCATATTATTTTTGACGCTTTGCACAGCCCCTTGTAAAAATATTAACAACAATTTGGTGATCAGCTAAATTTGAATTAGAAAGTTATAGGTTAACTGTTTTTAGATAAAGTTGTTACTGATCCAAATTCAAAACCTTAATGATAAACTTTAAGCCAATCAGGAGCCAAGTGATAAAGTGATTGTTGTGACATAAAGGGCCATTCAATAATTCTTTGATGCATGTGCGCTAATTAATATGATTGGCTGGATCTTTTGCTATTGTACGTCATTGCCGCTGTGGCAAGTTACTGGTGGACTAGTGCCCAATCAGCTGCTGGTTTAGCACTAGTCCACCAACAACTTGCCACAGCGGCAATGACGTACAATAGCAAAAGATCCAGCCAATAATATTAATTAGCGCACATGCATCATAGAATTATTGAATGACCCTTTATGTCACAACAATCACTTTATCACTTGGCTCCTGATTGATTTAAAGTTTATCATTAAGGTTTTGAATTTGGATCAGTAACAACTTTATCTAAAAACAGTTAACCTATAATTTTCTAATTCAAAGTTAGCTGATCACCAAATTGTTGTTAATATTTTCACAAGGGGCTGTGTTTGAATACTAAAAATAACTGTGTTCTGGATCTAGATACATGGCATAGTAAATATATGATTTTATAGAAATAAGCTGAACATAAAGAATAAAACCAACTATAAACAAAGAGAACATGAACAATTGAAATTCAAAATAAAGATAATATAAATAGAAAATGTTTGGCAACAGGGGGTTTATTGGGGCAGGGAAGAGTGATGCCTAGAAGGCAGAATAGCGCAGGAAGGAAGACATAAAGGCGGTGCTGGCCTGGGGGGTCTGGGATTGGGTGGGTTGGGCTTGCGGGTGAGGGGTGTTGATGGCAGGGGTAGAGGCAGGAGGATTTTGTGTGATGGCTGCCATATAATGCTTGTTGTATTCCTCATTGATCATTGGCTGGATGGGCTGGTAGGTGGCAGTGGCCTGAGGTGGAAGGCGCTTGTCTTTCTGTGATTGGTTGTCCATGTTCACGTGGAAGACAATTTGGGCAAACAAGTCAGCCACCATTTGGCGGCCAAAGAGAGAATTGTGGTCAAGGACCCCAAGATAGAGGTTGTTGAAAGCCTGAGGGCGGCGCTCCTGTAAGGTGGATCCCATGTTAAAGAAGACAACATCAGCCAGATGGATGTCTGCATGGCCAGCTGGGTACACAGAGGCCTGGTACCCACGTCCCTGAATGGCCTCAAAGGCAGTGGAGCTACCCTCCATCTGGTGGCTCAAGAAAACCTGATGCTTTGAATTTGAGCCATCCCAGGAGTCAAGTAATCCACTGAGGATGTGGCTGTACAAGTAGCCATTGATAAAATCTGGGTTTGTTCAATAGTAGACAAAACCCTTGGCTGAAACAGCCAGAAATGCACCAATAAATGTCCCCTTCTTGACCTTCTTCCTTCTATTCTTGGCAGCAGCTTTTCCTTGCTCACCAAAATTTTCAAACTCAATCAATAACTTGCAGTACAAGATGAACATGATGTCATCTGTTAGACTATTCAGACATCAGAACAGGGTTGATTCAATGTATAGATCATATGGGAAATCCTCAGTGCCATCCCAATGGTTGCCGGCAAAATTGGTAAGAACCTGTATGGAAGCCACCTTGACGTGCATCCAGAGCTGCACCATGCACTCAGAGACCCATATGTTATGGCACGCAAGCTGTTTGCGGACCTGGGTTAGGGGAAGCTTGGGGTCCTGCTAGAGGAGATCAAGCATGATTGGGTATGCCTTAGATATTTGTGACTCAGGGGCCTTCTTGGGCTTCTTGGCTGTCTCAATCAGATTCCCCCTGTTCATCAGTTTGTTGAATTCCCGCATGACAGTAGCTTGGGTAAATTGCAACTGGGCGGCAATCTGTTCCCAGGACAGACCCTGTAGATTCAGTGCCACAATTTCCTGAAAAATTTGGGCGGTGATGATTTATCACTTGGGGTGCTGGGCTGGGGGAGCTGAAGACTGATTGTCTGTAGGGGGCAAGTTGGGTGGTGGCAGAAAGTTGTTCCAAATCAAGGGTAACATCCTGATTAGTTGGTTGGTGGGCAGCTTGTGCGGGGGTGAGTGGGTATGGGAGCAAGGGCAGAGCTAGACACTGCGTGACTACTGAACAAGTCAAAGCCATAGGGGTTGGTGGTCAGGTACAGGTCAGCTTCCTTGTTACCCGCCTCAAAGGCTTGGGTGTAAACAGGTGCCTTCACGTTCTGAGCCTTGCCTTCATTGAAGCTGGCTTGGCTGCTGGCACCATCAAAGATATTGCTAGTAAAAACCATTGTAAAAAACCTAGGATAAAATCACTAAAAGTAGAAATTTTAAAATTTAATGATTTATTTTTATTGTAATCTCAAGTCCATATTTGGAAGGTTCTCAAATCATTCCATACAAATCTGGGGCCATAAAAAATGAATAAAAATTCTCTGTTCCTAAATTGGATAGCTGTTGATTGGCTGTTAAACTGTTATGTTTCTATTTTAGGCTGATCACACTACACATCTTGTGTGAGTTCATTTTGTTTTGTGCTTGTGGAATCTTGCTTCTAGATCTCTCTAATTTTTTTCATTTTAGTCCTTCTGTTGGTGCCTTGTATGAATCCTGATTGGATTATAATATACTTCAGAATAGCATCCATTAATCTCACTTGTTGCATCAGTTCATTCTGTTTGTGGTTTGAACTACACCGCTTGATGTTTGATATAATTTTGTATGATGGGCTAGTGAAATTTTGTTTTTTGTTTGACAGTTCATTTATTAACTGAAATTTTGTAAATTGATTGAATCCTGAATCTTGTGTGACTTGGATTTTGTTCAAATATGAAATCATTTTGTTTAAATCTGAAGTATTTTTGGTTGTTGCCATAGCTTTTAAAGTTACCGCTAGTTTTTTTCTGCACTGAAAATCTTTTCAGAGGTAGCTACACGAGCCTCAGCTTTTGCTTGGGGTGCAACATGAGGTGAATATCCAAGGACTCATTTTATATGAATACATTTCTGGACCAAGAAAGCTTAAGATAACTTTTCTTGGCATAATCTAAAGGCTTGGGTGCTAAAACCTTTGCTACAATTCTGTGAAAAGTGCACCCTTGACTGAACCCTTATTTAATACAATATCAACAAAAGACAAGAACTCTTTCATCTGTGCTAAATAAATATAAACCAGTTCATGTCCTTGCTGTGTAAAATCTCTGGCCTTCTGCAGAGCATCTACTGTCCTAAGAATCACAGCATAAATGACCTTAAACTCCTTCAACAGAGTAGGCTAATCATCCTTCTTTTGATGTGCAACCCCCTTGAAATATATAAGTTTTTAACACCTATAACCAATTCCAATTTTAATATCTTTGAGTTCTTCTGCTTGAATCAGAAATCTTTTCAACAACATATTTTTCTCCCTGGGATTTCCAGAAAGCAACACCATCTTGCCAGCAATGACAGAAACCCTTTCACAATGGGTTTATTTGGCCCCATGTTAGGCTCTGTGAAGGATCCAGGAAATCCATACTCACCTCACTGTTATTCTTCTCAGCTTGACTCTTTTATGCATGTTGTATGCTACCCTAGGTGTTATCAAGAGACACAATAGAAAAATCAAAACTATAGGATTGGGATCTACAAGCCATGAGTTAGTATTCAGGGATGAATACAGGATCTATTTTAAGGCCCTGGGAAAGTGTATTGTACAAGATACTTCTCTAGATGTGGCTAGGTCAGCATGCCAAAGTACACAAAATCACACAAGAAAGTAAAGTGAGTTAAAATAGAATTTTGGGGGATCTTTAAGGGATTTCTAATTTTCTGTGCAACTCTAAACTTTAGATAAACAGTGAGATTAGCGCAGTAAATTTCATAATGCCAAGTAGTTCTCTTCCCAATTGGGAATCCAAAGATAAAAAACTGACCCAAAAATTAACAGAGCCAAATAATATAAACAAAGCTGTTAATAGAAAGTGGGTGACAGCCGCTTTAGTACCAGCTAAAATTTTCTGTTAAGTTAGAGCTGGTTGAGATGAGTTGATATAATCTCTAAGTCACATGTTACACTATCATTATGCAAAAAATAAGTCCAGAAATTGAGCGCTAAATGTTTCTTCTCTAATTGGATACAGTATAGCTGGAAAAGACTGAAAGCTTAGTCAATTTGAGTTCAGATGATGGTCATAGAAATGAAAAGCTTAGTCAAGTTTGGTATATATGCAGTTTTTGATCTCAATCAACTTGCAAGAGTTGATCCCTCCCTATAAGTTCTGCCAAAAATTTCTGAAATAAGAATCTACATTTCTAAGCTTTTTTTGAAGTTCTGGAATTCATCCCCTTATGGGGCTTTTATGTCACCTTCCTGTTAACTTGATTGTTAACTGTCTTGTTACTGGCCACTGGGAAAATGTCTCACAAACTTTTTCCCTGAACTCTGCCACTGCTGAGTGCCTACAAGCAGAAGTATAATTAGAGGACACTCCTGTCTCCCAATGTCCTGAATTTCATCCTGAAGACCCTTTCCTCCTCTCCCAAGCAGTGTGCCTTGCTTTGCTATGGCTGTCATTAGTTATTCTGCTCAATCCTAAGTTTACCTTTGAAAATTTCACTAAACAGTATTTTGTTCCCATTTTTGACTTATCCTTAATGGTTTGGGGATAGGGATCTTTATCTCTCATCATTCTGATTTGAACGTTAATATCCTACCATTTCTTTCAGAGATATCATTGGTCACACACATAAGTGGTTTGAAAATCGTTCTGGTCACAGGACAGGGAGATGATGAGATTTTCTCCTTTATCAAAAGCATCATACTTTTGAGGAGTAAAAGCAAAAGATATGAATCCAGATCCATCCTAGAATTTGAGCTCACCATAGGCGACATTGAAAGGGTGTAAATATGAGTATTCATGGCATCTCTGAAAATAGTAAAAGCCATCACCCAGAATATATAATATAAAAAAGATATTTTTATAGTATATCTAAATTATCTGGACAAAGTTTATAGATAAAAGTTATATTTCGATTGATTCTGACTGGTCTCACCATATCTTAATATTCTTACCTTAATTTATGTACAATATCCTTTAATACTCTGTTAATTGTTGGGTAATTTTGATTATAATATACTATTTAGACCAGTTTTATATTACAATTTGTCCTTTTATCCACATTGAAATTTAAACATCATAAATTATAGTTACTTAATAGAACATATAAATATTAGAGCCCGGTTCTTATTTAATTTTAGATTTTTTATTTATTTTTTTGCTAGAACCAGAAGGTGATAAAGTAACATGATATTACACAATTTGATTCCAATAGTTTTGATTTGGACGTTTTCAAATTTTACATCTATATTAGCAATTTGATTTGTCTGTCAATCTGACTTTCTGTTGTTTGATCTGGTCGGGTTTGATTTACATGGGTTCAATTTATCCAAGCATACTTTTAGATTACAAGCCTTGATGGTAACCTTGCAATGTGTCTGTGTAAATCTATAAGGTTGGATGTTAAAGAGCGGGATCAAAATTTGGGCTTTCCTCTGCTATATTATTTCATCAGAATCGCCCAGTACATGCAGGTAGAAAAGAATGTCAAATCTCATGTGTTGAATTATAGGGTTTTTTGGCAGTATAAACTTGAGTGATTCCGGCAGAATAATATAGCTGAGAAAGGCTCCCTTGCAAAACTTCTAGATTACTCTCACTCATAAGCCTTTACTTTAATATGACATATCCTCGATATGATCAGAATGCTATTGATAGCTTGGATATAATCAAACTGTGGTAATTTAAATAATACCTTTAGAACTTGAAGTACACCCTATAACGCTTCTAACATTGACTAGCGATAGAGGGTTTGTGATGTATAAATCTTTACTAAACCAAAAATACTATTTGGTTTAAGCCAGCCTATCAGTTTTTCAGGACGCCTGATGTTTTCCCAACCTTTAAGAAAGCTTGAATGGCGCGATCCAACTGGTCATCAGATAGACCAGCAGAAATCTGAACGCGAATACGAGCTTGGTCTAAAACCTATTAATTGCTAAAGTTATAAAGGATTACCTTTTGGAACCACTGGATATGAAAACCCAACAACATAAATACCAAAGCCTGACATGGCGCTTGCAAACTCAGCAGCGAGCTTAGCATCTCCTAGCATTATGGGGACAATCGGGTGCATGTCGCCCTAAAGGTCAATAATTGCTCGTGTAAAAACAAACCTTGATGTTAAACCCGGCATCGAGAAGTTTCGAACGAAAGCGGCGAGTGTTGTCCCAGAGCTTTGTAAGTAACTCTGGTTGTTGATCGAGTAAGTCGATGGCAGCCTCAGCAGCTCCAACGACTGGAGGGGGCAGAGAATTGGAAAACAAATACGGACGAGAACGCTGTCTCAATAGTGTAATGATATCAGCATTGCCGGTTGTATATCCACCAGAAGCACCTCCAAGTGCTTTTCCGAGGGTAGAATTAACTATGTGAACCTTATCTTGAACCCCGAAATGCTCAGCAGTTCCTCTTTTAAAGTCGTAAGTAGAGATTTGTAGCTAGTCTACCTTCCAGTCTTCCCCAAAACCCCAGTTGAGTGACAATCATCAATAAAAACCAAGGCGGAATATTTCTCAGCTAATTTGCAAATTTCATCCAAGGGTGCGATTTTTCCATCCATAGAAAATACACCGTCTTAAAAAATCAATAAAACTTTAAATAAGTTATTAAACCAGTTGCTATCAATTTGATCCGTGCGCCTTTTTCGGTTGCACCCTGCAATTGTTTTTCCAAATCTTTCATTTAAATGTATATTTATCTTATTTTTACCTTCCATGTCACAATTCTTGTAGCGATACCGTGAAGCTTTGCATAGCCTGATGCCATCAATAATAGAAGCATGGTTTAAGGCATCCGAAATAACCGCATCTTGAGCGTTTAAAAGAGTTTCGAAAATACCAGCGTTAGCATCAAAGCAAGATGCATATAAGATAGTATCCGATGTCCCATGAAACTTTGATAGCTTATCTTCTAAGTTTTTGTGGATATTCTAAATATTAGAACCTGAGTGATAAAACATAATACTTGAGTGCCACAAATGAAACGCACAGAAGAAAGGCCAGCTCCATGGGAATCAAGATATTGTTTTGCCTTTTCTACAACTTTAGGATGGTTGGAGAGCCCCAAGTAATTGTTGGCACAAAGGCAAAGCTCATCATCAACAGAAGCATTATTGAGCACCTTGATCTGACTCGCTTGTGGACTGGCAATCACCCTTTCAGTTTTAAAAGTGCCTGCATTCTTAACGTCCTGGATCTCTTTTTTTAGTATGGCGGATAGGCTTTCAGATGCTTGGGTAGCAAATGTCCTTCGACCTCTACAAAACAGTCCAAATACTCTGGTTTTCGGGATGGTAGCTAGCATGGTTGATGACGGCTTTAAACAAGTCACAGTTCTCGTGCTGACCTTCCATTATAAACAGATATGGATATCCAATTAAATGGCCAATATTTATTTAAATGCACCAGCAATTTATAACAAAAGTCTCTCCTTCCGATCCGAGAGCTCTCGATCATAAATGCTTCATTCTTATTTGTCAAGTTTTTCTCAGTCATGATCCATCTTAGCACGAAAAAAGTCCCCTGATGAAACAGCGCTCCACAACATGTGAGACTTAATAAAGCTTATTTCGAATTCCAAGTATCCCTGCTATTCTAGATCATGACTCATTTGGAGTCAACCATCAACAAGCAGTACCCTAGTGCTTTAAACAGTCTAAAAGCAACTGTCAGGGAAAAAGATAAGTTTAAAGCATGTCAAAAAATAAACTTTGGCTGGTGCTATACTACATCAAATCCTATAAAGCTTTACAAAAAATATCCCTAAACAGTTTAAAAGTTTGGTTGCCACCAATATTGTATTGCTGGGTAAGCCTCATGATATCCCTATTTCCCCCACTCTCACTCCCCAATAAGTAAATGGAAGGATTAAAAAGTGACCTATATATTCCTATTTTTGTTATCAAGTGGCAGGGACTCCCATCACACTCATGCTCTACTTGTTGGTAGGCCAATCACAGGATGGTTAAGTGGTAGGTCCAGGTAAAGGACTGAGCCTAACTTCATAATGAAGTAGATTGCATGTACTAGGGGTGCTCATCTCTCAAGATGGGGAATGAGGGAATTCACTAGGCTGGTCAATGTGAGGTGTGCCAGGCTGAGATAGCCTGCTAATACCAATGTTTTTACTATTCCTAA
This sequence comes from Entomophthora muscae, assembly GCA_014839935.2. Taxonomy (NCBI): domain Eukaryota; kingdom Fungi; phylum Entomophthoromycota; class Entomophthoromycetes; order Entomophthorales; family Entomophthoraceae; genus Entomophthora; species Entomophthora muscae. The sequence goes on along the minus strand of QTSX02005084.1, from coordinate 161,465 downwards.
GGTGAGGGGTTCCCCAACCTTTGAGGATGTGCAGGTAGAAACTTCATAGACCAGCCAGGGTCAGTTTATATGTTGATACTGTAGATTTAGAACCTGTTGGGCAAGATGTGGATTGTCAAATCAAACAACCAAATTTCAATCACAGAAGCAATTTGGCTTTTTCTCAATCCAAATGTGTTTTGGCATTTTATTTAAATAAACTGAAATGTGGGGTCTTGTAGACACTTTGCAAGTTTCAAGCTGTGACAACATATCCCACATGGCTAGAGGGAGTTAATTAGGATCCAGAATGAAATATTTAACCCCACCAACCATTTTCACTGAGCTTATTAGATTGTTTTGAAATTGCAGGGTGTTGAATACAACAACCGAATCTCAAATCACATATGAAAGCTACTAGTAAGTCCAAAAATTAATTGTGATCCATTAGTTTTCAAAGCTATGCACTAAGCAAAATACTTCAGAAATAACCAGAATGGACTCAGATTTAAGCAAACTCTAAGTCAGACAATATCCAGAAATCAAATAATTTATGTATCTTTGGTGAACTGGAAATGGTAAATAAGAAACATAATATCACTAACAAAAATATGAAATTATATCAAACATCAAGCAACATGGTTTAAACTAAAAACAAGATGACTTGGTACAGTAAGTGAAATAGATTGGGGGTTTTCTGGAATATACTATAGTCCTAACATAATTCAGATAAGGTGCTAACAGAAGGGCTAAAATGAAACAAAAATAGAGCAACCTAGAAGCAAGATCTCACAGACAAAAAAATGAAGTCATGTAAGATGCATAGTATGTGCAGCCTGAAATAGAAAAAGAACAGTTTAGCTGCCAATCAACAGTTATCCAATTTGAGAACAGAGTCATTTTATTGATTTCCAGGCTCTTTAAATGTGTGTATAGGTTTCAAGAAATATCCAAACCTGGGCTTGTGATTACAATTGTTGCAACATCTTTGATTACTTCTTCTTGGGTAATTCACACCCCAAGCAGATCACTGAATGGTTCACCAACCAGCCAGTAAACTGGTGGCACTATTATCAGTCAACCATCTATGACGGGGATCACCCAATCCAGATCCTAAATGGAACACAACTTGATTAAGCCTCGTGACTCAAGAGGAACATTACTCAGATAAACCCCATGACCCCCATGATGTACATGGACGGTATGTAGCTTATCACAATACTATATAGTATTCTATATTCATATCCAATAAAGTATCATTCTCTTCTCAAATCTTCCCCTTATCTTGTTTATTATACTTCTAAGAAGTATAAGCACAACAGTGGTAGCACAGGTAGGTTATCTATACCTACCTAACTCAAAGAGAAAATTCCTCCTAAGAAAAGGACTCAAGCAATGGCACTCTCTAACGGCTGGAAAGATTACAAAGAAGGACAAGACATTACTGCAGGCCTCATTATCTACGACAACATCCTTGTACCCATCAAACAGTACAACACTCTCAAAGCCCACAGACTGTTACCCTCAGCGCCAACCACAACAGGACCACAGCAGCCTGAAATACCTAATATTGTATTCCAGCGCCTGTGTACAGCCAAAATTGGCGCTTTTGCGGGACTACATTGGGAAAACGCCTCTCTTTGGATCAACAGTACACAAAGCAAATTTGAGCAAGTGGACTACCCCCAAAGTCTCTGGGTAAGTGAAATTGCCCTTTGCGTTACAGGAACCACATCATGTTTTGTAAGCGGATGGCTAGCCCAGCACCCCAACCAGAAGGAAAACTGGGAGGCATTCAAAACTGCATTCCTTGAAAAGTTCTCCATGAAGGATTCCAATGCAGTGATTATGACAGAACTTTGAATCTTCAAGATGACAGGAACAGTCAAGGAATACATTGCTGCATACAAAGACCTACATGACTGTGCACCCAACACCATCAACTTTGATGAACCTGGGCCACGTTTGGACTTCTACAGTGGCCTCCCCATGCACATTAGATGTCAGTTTGACATGAACCGCTGCAAGAACCTTGAAGATGTGTTCTTGGAAGGAAAACACACTGCTCAAAAATCTGACGGCCTACATGCAATCAACAAGCGCAAGGAGAGTCTTACAGCCAAGAAGGATCCTCAGCCCAATAAGCAGAACAACTGAGCCAACAACACCCATCCTTGAACTGGGAATCACACTGCACAAGCCAACCAGGCAAGCACCAAAGATACCAACAAGGAGGGAAAAGTTCAGGGGAGTGCTTAGGTGAGCCGCCCTCCCCCAACCTACAAGACTCGTACAGGGACCAAGACGTGGATTCAATCACCATGATCCAAGTACCCTCTAGCAACCCTCTACTGTTTATTGCCCAAACTGGAAATAAACTCCTCACTTATCATTTCTGTTTTTGCAGATATCAGGACACCACACTATTTGACACTAGAGCAGACCAATCCCCCGTTGACAAGAAATTTGCTGACCTCATGAAGCTACCTACCACCTGAAGCATTATCAAGAGAGTCATTATCGCGGATAACAGAAGCTCATCAGTCACTCAAGAGGCAAACCCTTTCTGCACCAAAATTGGAGACGTGCAAACCATGCTCAGTAGCCCAATCATACTAATCCCCAAGTATGACATTATACTTGGCCTGGACTGGATGTGAAAGACCAAACCTCACATTGAATGGGATAGTGCTATCCTCACCATACAACGAGGAGAGTTACATCACCATGTTTACCCAACCCACCTTGATACGCTTATGAGGGACCATGTATTTGTAAAAATCATGGAAACAGACGAGCAAACTAACCCTAGAAAAATCAATTGGAGTACCTGCACATACAAGGTCATCCACTTTAAAAATATGGAGACTTGGCATGAAAAGGACCACATCCAAGACCAGCTATTTAACAAGTTCCCCGCTGTTTTCCAACAAACACTTCCAGGATTACCTCCTGACCGCAGCATACAACACAAAATTGGCCTCAAAGGGAGTATAACTAAAGCACAACCTATCTACCTCCTCACACCACAAAAAGATGACACCCTAAAAGCTTACCCTGACAAAGCGCTTGAGAAAGGACTCATACAACCATCAAAGTCACCTTTTGGTGCTGCTATCTTCTTTGTGTCAAAGAAAGATGAAGGACTCCGCCTGGTCACCAAAAACAGAGCGCTCAACAAGGTCAAAATTAAGAACAGGTATCCCCTGCCCCTAATTGACAACCTTTTTGACGCCCTGGGGGGTCCCAAATCTTCACAAAAATCAATTTGACAGCAGGTTGCCACCAAATTTGTGTGAAACCTGAAGACATTCCAAAGACCACATTTAGAACTAAATACAGATCCTTTGAATGTGTTGCTCTCAACTTTGGCATGACAAACACTCCCAGTACCTTTGTGACCTTCATGAACAAATTTTTCAAGGAACACATTGGAAAAAGAGCAATCATCTACCTGGATGATATCATCATTTACAGTCCCAACCTGAAACAACACTGGGAAGATGTCTGCCTGGTCCTCTGCACCCTTGAAGAGAACCAATTGGTCACAAAACCGTCAAAGTGTGAATTCTTCTCGGCAGAACTTCCATTCCTCGGTCACATTATCAGCAAGGACAGAATCAAACCAGACCCAGACAAGATACGCGCCATAACTGAAATGCCAGTTCCAAGAAATAAGAGTGAGCTCCGCACCTTCCTTGGAATAGTAGCCTACGTAAGAAGGTTCATCCCTGACTGGGGTGCCCTAACAGCCCCCCTGTCTGCCATTACAGGCAAAACAACCTAGTTTTTCTGGACACCACTATGATATCAACACTTCTGCCAACTGAAAGAACACATGGTTACCACCCCTATCCTCTAATACCCAAATTGTAAAGGAATCTATGAGCTAGAAACCAATGCTTCTGATTATGCTATAGGAGGAGTAATCCGTATCCAAATGACAGAAAAAGACTTCCTCCCTGTGGCGTATGAATCAAGGAAGTTATCTGACGGCAAAAAAAGATATCTCATACACAACAAGGAGTTAGTAGCCATCATACACTGCCTCATGAAGTGGCAATGCTATCTGAAAGGAGCCAAACATTTAAAGTACTCACCAGCCACAAGTTGCTGATATTCTTCAAAACATAAAAACACTTGTCAAGACGACAAGCCAAATGGACAAATCTCATACAGAGATACCTCATGCAAATCAAATATAAACCATGTAAGAAAATGCTTATTGCAGATGCCCTGTCAAGGCTATACAGCAAACATGTCCTCTGCGCTGATGGCAACCCCAACTGGCCCATGTTAATCATGGGGAATCTCCAGGAAGGGTTCCCACCTGGCACCCCAATGGACATCCAAGAGAAGGTCCTTAAGAACAAACAACTGTTCAAAAGAGTATATGGTACACTACACTAAATACTTCCAAATGGTGATACTGTATCCTACGTCCGGTCAACACAAAATATTGACACAATCCTCCAATATCACTGAGATCTGGGACACACCTGCAGCAGGAACTTGCATGAATATTTCAAGATACACTACTGGTGGCCCAACATTCTAGATGATATCAGAGAAGTACTGGAGCAAGGCAAAGTCTATGAGAAGTACGCCCAAACCAAGGCACCACCCAAGTCAGTAGTACCCGTATCCATCACACAACCCTTCAAGGTATGGTTGCTGGATATTGTGGGACCAATTCCTGGTGAAAACAAGGACAATAAGTAAATCATCACAGCTATTGACTATTCAACCAGATGGCCCATGGCACAAACCACCAAAGACCACAAAGGCAACAATGTGAGGCAATTCATTGGAAAAGAGATCATAGCCAAATTTGGGAAACCTGAACTCCTGATCACGGATGGAGGCACTGAACTTAAAGCCATTGACACCAATATTTACCTTGCCAAAATGGAATAAAACACATCACAGCCAGCCCATATCACCCCCAAGCAAATGGACAAGTAGAATGACTAGACAGTGTGCTTGTAGAAGCCTTCAGTAAGTTATCTGCTAACAATCCAAAGGCCTGGGTTGACATGCTCCCAACAGCGCTCATGGTCTGTAGAACATAAGTTAACCACAATACTGGCAAAAGCTCTTATGAGCTTGTCTATGGACAAAAGCCCACTCTTGTCAGTGCAACCACAGGACCACAATTACCTCTGCCCAAAAAGGTGCCATACAACAGTGATGTAAGGTCTTGCCCATAATGGCGCAAGGTTATAGACTAAAGCGTGCAAGGCATTAGGATTCAAATTTAAAAGATATAAGAACGTAGGAACTTTCTGTAAGATAATCTTACAGAACCCTGCTAAAAACCTATATTGTGTCACAAATGGAGTAATAGAGTGTAAAACCCCTAAACAAAGAAGATAAAATAAAGTGTTCAATAGTGAACACTTTGTAACTAAGGGAATATCAATATTAGGATATTCACCATTGGCAAATTGATACATATAGCTATCAAAAGATTCTTTAAGGGAAAAAATAGATACAACAAGCCTAAGGCTTGTTGTTTTACAAGTTCCATTGGATTTAAAAATAGGGAAAAATAAACTAAAAAAATGAATTAAAAAACAAAATTCTTAAAATTAAAAATCTGAAGTTAAAAATTGTAGAAGTTGAAGGGAAGAAATCACTTAGAATTTTGGCTTAAAGCCTACTCTTCACAAGCTCTTTATTTATAGTTAATTCTAATTCAGTTAAAGCTGATTAGCATAGGGGAACAACAGCCAAGGACAGGAGAAACTGGAGAAGTTGAGCAAGAACCTGGAGGAAAATGAGGAAACAGAAACCCAGTAAACCTGCAGATCAACAACATAAACATGGGGGAGCGGCAACAATGCAAGCAGGGGTTTTGAAAGGTAAGTGAGTGAAAATATTCTAACTTTAAAATTAGATATATATATAGAAGTAAGAGCAAACAACATAGAAAATAACAACAACAACAACAATTCAAACGCAAAAAGCATCAAAAAACAAGGTAATTAACTTATAATACTTAAATATTAACTTTCAATTTAAAATTTCAAATATTAAAATAATGAAATATTAAAACAAACAAAAATAATAAATAAGATAAACCTAAAGAGCCTGCCCTTTGGGGCAGGGCATGACATTACCCCCTCCATATCCAAGCTCAGGATGTGCTTGGATATAAGACTTGATGACCTTGGGACAGTTTTCAAGATTAGACAATGGCTCCCAAGAGCTCTCCTCAATGGAATATCCCTTTCAAAGAACCAAGTATTGGAGTTTATCATAGTGGTAACAATGATTGATAATGGAGTCAACCTCATATTCAGGAGTCTCTTGGACCATGTGAGGAGGAGGTGCTTTGTTGTTCTGATGAGAAGGAGAAGGAGAAGTCTGGAGTTTGAGGAGCAACACATGGAAGACATCATGAATGCAATACCCTGGAGGAAACTGGATACAATATGCAACCTTCTCAACTCTTTCTGTTACAAGAAAAGGCCCTATGAACCAAGGGCCAAGTTTACAGGAAGGCCATCTGATAGGAAGATTCTTTTTATTTAGATATACAAGGTTGTTGACCTGGATGCCTTTTCCCTCTTGACAATGACAGTTGGCCTGGACCTTGTAAACCTCAATAACCTTAGAGAGATTATCTTTTAAGGAATTCTGGATGAGTTTTATCTGGACAAGAAACTTCTTGGCTAACGGGGAACGGACAGAGGAGGTGACAGAAGGAACAAAGGCAGGAGTTTAGCCTAAATTTGCCATGAACGGAGTCATCTTGGTAGAGGAATGGGGATTAGCATTGTAGGAATACTGGGCCAAATGTAGGTGAGAAGCCCAATTGTCTTGTTGTTTGTTGGAAAAACAGCAAAGGTAACATTCTAGTGTCTGATTTGTACGTTTGGTTTGCCCATCAGACTGGGGATGATAAGAGGTGCTAAGAGAAAGGTGAACACCTAGCTGAATCATAAACTCCTTCCAGAACAGGGAAAGGAATTGTGGTCCATGGTCAGAGACAATATCTCTTGGAGTACCATGGTGGGTGAAGACGTTTTTGACAAAGAGAGAAGCAGTCTGCTTTGCAGTAATGTTAGAATTGCAGGGAGCAAAAATAGCCTGCTTTGAGAATCTGTCTACAATTACTAGTATGGTGTCAAAACCTTCAGATTGAGGAAGCTGGACAATATAATCCAAAGAGACAGACTTCCAAGGACCTTCAGGGACTAGGAGGGGGAATAGAAGACCCACAGGTTTCTGGGTGAAGTGTTTGCTTCTCTGGCAAACTAGGCAACTACTGACATATTACTTGACAAAGGTGGACATCTTTGGCCACCAGAAGTGATCACAGAGTTTAGAAAGGGTTTTCTTATATCCAGTGTGGCCTGCAGCAAGGGAGTCATGGAATGTGATGGTTAGAAGCTGTTGAAGGTCCAGAGAAGGGACTACCAAAAGGTTGTTGAAGTATAACACACCATCTAGCAGGGAGAAGGAATGATTTGTGACTGTCTTATTGTTTGTAAGAGCGTCAATGATCTGAGACAAGGCTTTATTGGAAAGCTGGGATTCATGGATCTGCTTCAGTATATCAGGGGTTGTAGTACTGATAACATTAAGTTTCAGAATGCTCTCAGGTGGAAGGACCATCTTGGTGTTAAGGAGTTTGTAGACTTTGTCAACATTGGCTAATGAAGGATGACAACTAAGCGCTTCAGGTAGGGTATTAAGTACACCTTTCTTGTACACAAGATTGAAGAAAAATTTGACAGCTCCAGTACCCATCTAGTGTGTCTTTGGGAGATGCGGCGTGACTCAGTGAATTAAAGCAAGTTCTTATGGTCTGTGTAAATGAGAAAAGGCTCGTTGAGTCCCTCAAGGTAGAGACACCAATGCTTGAGTGTTTTGATGATGGCAAGAAGTTTCTTGTCATGTATGGGGTAGTTTTGTTCAGCTGGAAGGTGTTTTTGAGAGAAGTATGCAACAGGGTGTTGCATCTCATCCCCCCAAGCTGAAGGAGAACACTGTCAACGGCATAGTTGCTGGCATCAGTCTCAACCAAGAAGGGTTTGGAAGGATCAGGCATCAGGAGGACAGGAGTGGAGAAAAAGACGGCTTTTGTAGCCTCAAACACAAGCTGGGCCTCAGGTGTTCAGACAAAAGGAACAGAAGGATAAGTGAGGGTAGTGAGTGGTAAAACTAGAGAAGAAAAATTTTCCACAAACTTACGGCAATAGTTTGCCAATCCAAGGAAACCACAAAGGTGTGAGAAAGTTTTGGGAACAGGCCAGCTTTGGATAGCATCCACCTTGCTAGTGGAGACAGCAAAACCGTTTTTAGTGACAACGTATCCGAGAAAATCAACCTCAGTGCAGAAAAATGAGCACTTAGAAGATTTTGCAAACAGGTTGTAGTCTCAAAGTCTCTGGAGCACTTGGAAGACGTGGGCAACATGGTTGTCAATGGAAGAGGAGTATACGAGGATATCATTGAGATAGACAGCAACAAACTCATTAAGGAAGGGCAGAAGTGCCTCATTCATTAAGGCCTGGAAGGTTGACGGAGCATTACATAATCCAAAGGGCATTACATTATACTTGTATAACCCAAATGGGGTACAGAATGCAGTCTTCTATTTGTGGCCAGGAGAGACTCTGATATGGTTGAAAGCACTTTGGAGATCAATCTTGGTGTATACAGAACTATCAACAAGGCAATTGTTCAAAGCCTCAGCAGAAGGAATAGGGCATATATCCTTGATTGTGATCTCATTGAGAGCTCTATAGTCTCCACAAGGGCGCTTAGAGCCATCAGATTTACTGACAAAGAAAATGGGGGAAGAACATGGAGACGTAGATTGTGAGATGAAACCTTTGGAGAGTTCCTCATTGATGTAGTTCTTTAGTAGAGTGTTATCTGAATCAGAGAGGGGAATAAGCCTTCCCCAGGGGGGAGTGGTACCTGACTTAAGGTTTATCTGAATATTGTAGTACCCATGAGGAGGTAAAAGGTCACATTCCTCCTCGCTAAAACAATCCTTGAAGTCAGAGTAACAATAAGGTAACCCATCTTTGTCCTTGGTGGAAAGAGTATCCAGGATTTTACTAGAGATAGCAGTCAGGTTTGGTTTGGAGGAAGTTGAGCCAAGAGTACCAGGTACAAGGGATAAATATTTGACAACGTCATTGCATGTAAATGATATCTTGTTGTTTGGGTGATCAAAGTTAAGCAAAGACTCTCTCAACCATGGGAATCCAAGGATGAACGGGAAGGATAAGTTAGGGGAAGGGTTACACGTGACGCAGAATGGAGAGCCCTCCAAGTCAATGGTGACAGGTTGGAGGATAGGTGTGGCGCCAATTAGAGTGCTGTTTCCCACCTTAACATCAAGAGATCTGAAAGCAGGGAGTCCAAGTAGTTTAGCAAGTTTCTCCTCAATGAAGTTGGCATCAGTGCCAGTGTCAAAAAGAGCGAGCACCTTGATCTTTCCCAAAGGTCCATGAATGGTCACTAGGATGGTAGGTGACTTGAAAGTGTTATTGAGGGAAAGCAAAGTGAGAGTGGATGTCTTGTTGACAAAGGGGGAATGTTTGGAGAGAGGGCAGGCTGGTAGAAGATGATCCTTTGATCCACAGTAAGATCAGAGGTTGTTGTTCCTTTTTCTAATGACTTCCTCAGCAGTAAGGCAAAAACCTCCCCCAGACTTTGGCTTGGTACCAGGTGGAGGGGTTGAAGAAAACAGGGCCTTTTCTGGAACAAACAACCAGGCTTCAGGGGATAGGTTATAAGGAGAGTGTGTTTTCAAGGAAAGGCATTTCCGATTCCACTTAACCACTTCTCTGATAAGAGATTCTAGTTTGTCAGGGAGGCCATGGTGTACCAAAAATTCCTGGATCAATCTGTTGAGGCCTATCTTGTAGAAGCTGCAAGCCTCAGCATCAGAGGCTTGTAGTCTTGACTGGAGGGAGCAAAACTTCCAATTGTATTTGCCAAGTGGAAGTGAACCTTGTGTTAGACCTGCAAACCGAGAAGCAGAGGGAGTGGACAACTCCTTGTCCTCTCCAGAGAAGGATAGGAGTGAACTGACAAAGAGATCATAGTTCTGGAGGATACCTGGGTTGCATATCAAGTGAGAGCTAAACCAATCTCTTTAGTGACCAGTGAGCTTCTCTGCAAGATGGAGAACCTTCTGGGAGTTGGTGGAGAATTCAGACCCATAAGAAGTAAAGTGGTCCTGTGCATAAGCTAAAGTGTTAAAAATACTAGGGGTTGGAGAACTATGAGCTAAGGTATTGAGAACTACTGTTTGGTTGGTGTAAGTAGTGGGGATATGTTCCTCCTTATTACAAAAAACCTTATCATATAGCCAACTAAGTAAAAAAACTACTAGATATAACAAAGTTACAATAATAATAGAGAGAAAAAAGGCTAAAAAGATGATAGAGAAGATGGAAAAATTATTGCCTGGGTCAATCCCATGGGAAGCCAAAATAATGTAAGGTCTTGCCCATAATGGTGCAAGGTTATAGACTAAAGCATGCAAGGCATTAGGATTCAAATTTAAAATATATAAGAACGTAGGAACTGTCTGTAAGATAATCTTACAGAACCCTGCTAAAAACTTATATTGTGTCACAAATGGAGTAATAGAGTTTAAAACCCCTAAACAAAGAAGATAAAATAAAGTGTTCAATAGTGAACAATTCATAACTAAGGGAATATCAATATTAGGATATTCACCATTGGCAAATTGATACATATAACTATCAAAAGATTCTTTAAGGGAAAAATAGATACAACAAGCCTAAGGCTTTTTGTTTTACAAGTTCCATTGGATTTAAGAAAAGGGAAAGCTAAACTAAAAAAATGAATTAAAAAACAAAATTCTTAAAATTACAAATCTGAAGTTAAAAATTGTAGAAGTTGAAGGGAAGAAATCACTTAGAATTTTGGCTTAAAGCCTACTCTTCACAAGCTTTTTATTTATAGTTGATTCTTATTCAGTTAAAACTGATTAGCATAGGGGAACAACAGCCAAGGACAGGAGAAACTGGAGAAGTTGAGCAAGAACCTGGAGGAAAATGAGGAAACAGAAACCCAGTAAACCTGCAGATCAACAACGTAAGCATGGGGGAGCGGCAACAATGCAAGCAGGGGTTTTGAAAGGTAAGTGAGTGAAAATATTCTAACTTTAAAATTAGATATATATATAGAAGTAAGAGCAAACAACATAGAAAATAACAACAACAACAACAATTCAAACGCAAAAAGCATCAAAAAACAAGGTAATTAACTTATAATACTTAAATATTAACTTTCAATTTAAAATTTCAAATATTAAAATAATGAAATATTAAAACAAACAAAACAAATAAATATGATAAACCTAAAGAGCCTGCCCTTTAGGGAAGGGTATGATAAGTGACCCCAATGTACTACAAGCCAGAAAAAACCAAGAGAAAATGGAACACCAAATGGTCAAAAGGGAAGTAATCCCATTAAAACAAGAAATATTCCAAGTCAGGGACAAAATCTGGGTTGTTGACCACAACCAACATAAATTGGACCCATGATTATGCGGACCAGGCATTGTCATGGAATTCAAGCCCAATAACACCTACCTTATCAAAGGAATTGGAGCTCAGACTGAACTGGAACGTATGCACCACAACTGACTCTGCCTGTGCAAAGAAAGAACAGCCCAACAAAATTCCAGATTCCCTGTTCCCAACGCCAAACTGGATCAATACCAAGCGCGCATCCCTGACACTCTTAAGAAAATTCCCAAGAATCTGCCTTCCAGCACCCCAGGGAGAGATGTTGCAACATCTTCAATTACTTCCTCTTGGGAAATTAACGCCCTGAGCAGATCATCAAATGGCATACCAAATGGTTCACCAACCAGCCAGTAAACCAGTGGCACTATTATCAGTCAATTATCTATGACAGGGATCACCCAATCCAGATCCTAAATGGAACACAACATGAATAAGCCTTGTGATACAAGAGGAACATTACTCAGATAAGCCCCATGACCCCCATGACGTACATGGATGGTATGTGGCTTGTCATGATACTATATATTATTCTATATTCATATCCAATAAAGTATCATTCTCTTCTTAAATCTTCCCCTTATCTTCTTTATTATAATTCCAATAAGTATAAGCACAACACAATAAAAATCAGACCATAAAGTTTCAAGCTTCTTCTTTTAGTGATTTTTCCTAGGTTTTTTTACAATGGTTTTTACTAGCAACATCTTCAACGGCGCCAGCAGCCAAGACAGCAGCAGCAAAGCCAGCTTCAATGGAGGCAAGGCTCAGGGCGTGGAGGCACTTGTTTACACTCAAGCCTTTGAGGTGGGTAACAATGAAGCTGACCTATACCTGTCCCCCGACCCATATGGTTTTGACTTGTTCAATAGTCACTTTGCACCCAACACTACCCCTGTGTTGCAACTGAACCAATGAGAGTTCAGTACTTGGAATTGGGGAAGACAACAGTCCAATAGGAAAGGACAGAATAATAAGAATAAGGTATTGTTTATTGTAGGATATTGTGATTAATATACTAAATGGGGAAGCCACAAGGCCACAGGGGGTGGCATAGTGGGGAGTTCCATGTAGGGTTTGGAGCCAAGGAATAACTTGTGCAGTGATCAGCAGGTCAAATTGGCAACACTCCTAATTAGGATGAAGTGCCCGCCATTTGACCTTGCCAGCAGATCCATTCATAACGCTAGATATGTCAAGGGGCAACTCATTGAGCGCCCCCTGTTTATTGTAAGATACATTAGCAGGCAAGGTTTGAACCTCAGTTGCAACACCCCCCTTGCCCCCTGCTTGTCGTCAGACACCAGGACTGGAGTCTGCGGAAGGTCTGGGAAGGTCTGCACAAACAACCTTTGTGTGAGGATGGCACGGCAGGGGCGCAAGCAATTATGCTGAAGTTTTTTGGTGTTTCCCTGGGCATCCTCAAGTTGGTAGGTGTGGTTGTCATAGACAGCAGCTACCTTGAAGGGCCCTAGATGGTTGGGTTCTAATTTGGCAGAATTAGGATTGAGGGTGTAGACAGGGTCACCTACAGCGTATCTAGCTTTGAGGTGTTTTGTCCCCCCTGCAATCCGCTTGTGTTTGATCTCCTGGGCTTTGGCGCGCCATTGGTTTAGGGAGGGAGTTGGCACTAAGGGGGGTTTGTTGGGAACCTTGGACCGTAGTTTCCCCTGTTCAACCCCTGTCAGACCAACAGGTGTTCCAAAGGCCAGGGTGTTAGGAATTAACCCAGTGCCCCTGTTGATTCTTGCTCTCAGGATCAGTAGGGAGGTGGGAAGATGTTCAGTCCACGCAGTATTAGGGTGCTCTTGTGAGAGCTTGGCAATCAGTTGAACCAGGGAGCCGTTTAACCGTTCCACGCGCCCGTTGGCTTGCGGATGGTAGGGGGTCGTGACTATATGCTGGAGCGCATTCTTGACGCAGTATGCCTTCATGATGTGTCCAACAAGTTCAGGCCTGCCATCTGTGATGAGACGCTTGGGTCGCCCAAAGCTAGCCACAATCTCCTTTAAAATAAAGCGGGTAACGGTGGTGGCAGTGTGGTTGGTTGTGGCCCAGGCCACTGGCCAACATGTGAAATAGTTGATAGCAGTGATAATATACTTCTTACCCAGTCTGTCTTTGGGAAGCAGTACCACAATGTTGAGGGCCCACTGTTCAAAGGGTTCCATAGTCTTGATGGGTAGGACAGACTTAGGAGGTGCAGGTTTGGATGTATTCTTTTCACACAATACGCATGTCTCAAGGAGGTCCAAGATGTCTTGGCGCATGTGCGGCCACCAAACCTTATGTTTCATGATCTTGAAGAGGTTACGCCCTCTGATGTGACCCAAGGTTTGGTGGTAGTGTAAGATGGTGTCTCCTTGTTGTGTGGTGGGAATATACAGCGTCTTCTCACCTGTCTCTGCTCGACGGCAGACGTTTCTAGCATTGATGGTGAACTGACTCTCGTTATCCTTCAGCTTGGAGATGGTGACCAAGTTAAGGCCCTTGTAGCAGGTTGTCTCAGGGCGCAGGTAGAGCATGGGCCAGTCTGGGTCCAGACCGTTGTCCCCAGTGATGGACGCTACATAGAGTCGTGAAAGAGCGTTGGCTGTAACAAGTTCTTTTCCAGGCTTATATTTGATGCGTAATTGATAGGGGGACAGACGTTAAACCCATCCTGCTTGGCGGTGTGTCAGATGAGACTGTGTGTTGAAATACTGGAGTGACTTATGGTCTGTCAGAACGCGGGGTGGGAAGGTCGCACCTTCCAAGTAACAGCGCCACTTCTCAACACAGTGTACAATGGCTGCTAGCTCTTTATCATGGATGGGATATTATTGTTCCAAGTCAGTGAGCTTCCTGTATTCATATGCTATGGGGAGGAAGACGCCATTGTCAGTTTCTACCCTTAGCATACCCCCTATGGCCCTGTCAGAGGCGTCAGTCTTGAGTTTGTACTGTCGGTTTTGGTTGGGGAACTGCAGTACTGGTGCCATTGTGAGCCTTTGCTTCAACGTCTCAAAGGCTTGATCTCTGGCGGGGGTCCAATGGAAGCGCTGTTTGGTATTAAGGAGCTCAGTGAGGGGTGCAATTAGTTCTCCACAATTGGGGATGAACTTGCATACATAAGCAACCATGCCTAAGAATGTTTGCACTTGGCCCATATCAGTGGGGGGGAGGCATGCTAGTGATTGCCTTGATTTTGGCAGGATCGGGCTTTATCCCTTGGGTAGAGATGATGTGCCCAAGGAATAGTAACTCTGACTTGAGAAACTCACATTTGGAGGGTTTAGCTTTTAGCTGGTTTTCCCAAAGGGTGTTGAGGACAGCACCGAGGTGTTGGATGTGTGTGGTTTGATCTTGACTGAAGACAATAATGTTGTCAAGGTGCACCACCACACACTTTCCAATCAGTTCCTCAAAGGCTTTGTTCATCAACATGGCAAAGGTGGAGGGAGCGTTAGTCATTCCAAAGTTCATGACACAACACTCAAACAACCTGTAGCGTGTGCAGAAGGCAGTTTTTGCCTCATCCCCTGGTGCAATGCAAACCTGATTGTACCCCGCAGTGAGATTGATCTTGCTAAAGACCTTTGCGCCTGCAAGTGTATCAAATAGGTCGTCAATCAGCGGCAGGGGGTATTTATTTTTAACTGTCACCTCATTTAGGGCGCAGTAGTCTGTGACCAGGCAAAGAGACCCATCCTTCTTAGCTACAAAGAAGACCGCTGCCCCATATGGAGAGAGCAAGGGGCAAATGAATCCCTTATCAAGCGCGTCCACAAGGTGCTGGCGGAGGGTTTCATCTTCCTTTGGCGTGAGATGGTATAATGGTCGTGCTTTAGGTAACAATCCTTGAAGTTGTACAGCGTGTTGGATCTCCTGGGGTGGAGGTAGTTGTTCAAGTGTTTCGCTGAATACGTCCTTGTACTCCTCAAGGAGCGCAGCTAGCGCTGGTGGTGGTGATGTTGACAAGGGAGGGACTGAAGATAGTTCTGCACAGATAACTTTGACTGAACATTGGTTAAAGTCTAGTTCCCCCCTTGAAATTGTATGAGCCTGTTTCTGTCATTCTGAAAAACACAGTGTCATGTAGTAGCTTGTTCATTTCCATGGGGTAAATCTGAAAACCCATCCCATTTCTATTGAGGGTGATGACAGAGGTATCCCAGTCAATGTAAGGACAGTTATGCCAGAGCCAGTTGAGGCCAGCAATTACGTTGTGGCTAAGGCCTGCCATGATTGGTCCAGAGAGCTTAACCTGGACGTTCCCCATTCTTACGGAGAAGGGTACCGTCTCGTGGGTGATGGCAATCCTGCAGGAATTGGCTACACATACTGCTTTGAATCTGCTGGGTACTTGGTCTAATTGCTGGGAGTCAGCAAACGCCTGATCTATCATGGTGTGATCAGCCCTGGTGTCTACAAGTAACTTGTGGGTGTTCCCACAGAAACAGAAGGGATAGGACAAGCATGTTACTTTATTTGCGGAATGAGTGGCTTGCAACACAGGATCATCACTATGAACCTGAAAGACGTCCAGAGTTTTGACCTCGTGAAGATTGTAGTTGCGGGAGTTCTTTGCAAGCAAGGGCTGAGAGGGCAGGTCAGTTGGGGTTGTAAGGCCTCTTGTTGTTACAACCCCCAGGCTTTTCCCTGGTCCTCAATCAGCGCTAGCTGGAGCTCCTCCTTGCAGGGGCGTTTAGCTGCACCTTCCTGCTGTCAAGGTTGGCAACGGCCCACTTGACCTTGACCATTGCTAGGTGCAGGACGTGGTTGGGGTGTATTATTGCTGGTGCAGCAGAAGCCCATTGAAGCCTGGTTACTGGCCTCTACAATGGCTTTATAACAGCTGTCAATAGAGGTGCAGCAGCCTACAGGAACCTACTTGCAAATATGGGGTTTTAACCCATTGACAATGAGAGTGAGCAACATGGCGTTCCCATTGGTCACTGCTTTGGGGCAGCAGCAAGGGCTTGTTGCCACGCGGCAAGATACACAGGGACAGAACCAGTCTGCTTGATGGCTAGGAGGGGAGTCCCCAAGATAATGGGGGAGAAGGTTTTGCTATACCGGGACTTGGCAGCGTCTTGAAATGTTGCCCAGGTGACGTCAAACTCCTGGCTGGCCCAGTTGGTGAACCACACGGCGGCAGGCCCCGTAAGGTGGCCAGATGCAGTGGCAAACCACATGGACTCGGGAACCTGACAGATACAAAGGCGCGTTTCATTGGACTAGAGCCAACTGACAATGTAAGCTCCTTTGACACCACCAGTGAAGGACTCTAGTTGGAGGTTGAGCATATGTTGCAACAGATCCAACTGTGGCGGGGTGACGCTAGCGTCACGCTGCCTGAGGCAGAGCCAATGGTATACACTGGTAAGAACTAACTGATCTTGATAGATGACATATCCTTCAGGAATGTCCCCTTGGGGATTGGAAGGAACGTCTCTTGTTGTGGAGTAGCCATGCGGCCCGTATTCCGTCCTTTCTTGGGGGGAATTTTGTTTTTGAAATAGGTCGG
The DNA here is from genome assembly GCA_014839935.2 of Entomophthora muscae. Classification (NCBI taxonomy): domain Eukaryota; kingdom Fungi; phylum Entomophthoromycota; class Entomophthoromycetes; order Entomophthorales; family Entomophthoraceae; genus Entomophthora; species Entomophthora muscae. The sequence continues at coordinate 144,449 of QTSX02005084.1, read as the reverse complement.
AACCTACTTCTGCTACCACTGTTGCAACTGAACCAATGAGAGTTCAGTACTTGTAATTGGGGAAGACAACAGTCCAATAGGAAAGGACAGAATAATAAGAATAAGGTATTGTTTATTGTAGGGTATTGTGATTAATATACTAAATGGGGAAGCCACAAGGCCACAGGGGGTGGCATAGTGGGGTGTTCCATGTAGGGTTTGGAGCCAAGGAATAACTTGTGCGGGGATCAGCGGGTCAAATTAGCAACGCTCCTAATTAGGATGAAGTGCCCGCCATTTGACCTTGCCAGCAGATCCATTCATTACATTAGATATTTCAAGGGGCAACTCATCAAGCGCCCCCTGTGTATTGTAAGATATGTTAGCAGGCGAGGTTCAAACCTCGGTTGCAACACCTGCTCCTGTACCCATCCCCACACAAGCTTCCTGCCAACCAATTAATCAGAATGGCAACCCTGGTTTGAGATAAATTCCTCCCAATAACCAACTTGCTCCTTGCTCAGCCAATCAGGCCTCAGCACCTGTAGCCCAGCGCCCTAAATGTAGAACCATCACTGCCCATATTCTTCAGGAAATTGTGGCACTCAAACAGTGTTGCCTGATCTGGGAACAAAAGATCCAACTAATTTAAGTTCACCCAAGCCACTTTCATGCAAGAATCTAACAACTTCATGAACAAGAAGAAGGAATTGGGATGGCCAAGAAACAGAAGAAGGCACCTAAGTCCCTGGTTAACAAAGCATATCCAATTATGATTGATATCCTGCACTGGGACCCTAAACTTTCCCTGACCCAAGTCCAGAATCAGCTTTCACACCATGAAATACAGTAGTTTTCAAAGCTGTTGAGATAAACATATATTAGTCAGTTTAGAACTCATGAACTCAGCCTAAAAAGATAATAAAAAATTAAGGAATTTATATTAAATTGCAATAGATTTGGATCCAATTTGATTTTGTTTTTAGACTGAGTTCATGTGCTCTAAACTGACTAATATATGTTTATCTTAAAAGGTTTGAAAACTAATTTATGGGTTTTTGGAGTGTATGATGCAGCTCTGGATGTATTGAAAAGCGGCTTTGGTCTTAGTATTGATCAATTTCAGCAGGGACCAATGTGATGGCAGCAAGAATTTTTTATATGATTCTATCACTGTATCCACTATCACCCAATGCTTGACCAGTTTGTCCAATAATGTCATGTTTTTCTCTTAATAAAAACTATCCATGCTTTTGGCAATTTTGGCTAGCAAGAAAAATATGTCATGCAAAAAGGAAGGGGGAGGTCAAAAAGGGGGCATTTATTGGTGCATTTCTGGTTATTTTGGTCAGAAATTCTGTTTATTATTAGACAAACCCTGATAACACCAATTATTATGAGTATAGCCAGATCCTCAGTAGATTGCTTGACTCCTGGGACATCTCAAATTACTCCTATTAGGTTTTCTTGAGCCACCAGATGAAGAATAATTCCACGGTCATCAAGGTGTCAAAACAGCAGGCCCAACCCGTCAGCAAGGTTCCAAGCAAGCGGGTTTGTGACCCGCAATCTGATTACCTGGACACTCAAAGCCAGACTAGGAAGTCAACTTGAATTGCCAAATCCAACAACATGAACAGATAATGATCCTTTATGGTGGATACCTTGCTTTGGCGCTTGACTCATTACCAGGATCAAGCCACCCCCTTCACCATCCAGCCATGTGATCAACACAATCATGTTCCTGTTATCCTTAATTCACAACAACTATATAATCACTATCTCTCAATAAAGATTATTATCTAGCTTCTAAATATTTCACCTTGTAACTCTGCTAAAACAGCACAGTTACAACAAAGGCAATCTAAGAACACAAGCACCAGATCTCAATTTACCCAGCCAACCATGCAGATATCCATATAGCTGATGATATGTTCTTTAATATTGGGGACATTGTCTGGGAGCAGCGCCCCAGTCCTTCAATGATCTATGTCTTGGATTCCTTGACAATGATTCTCTCTTTGGTTAGTAGATAATGGCTGACTTGTTTGCCCAAATTGTCTTCCATGTGAATAAAGCCAGACAATCACATAAGGACAAGTGCCACACACCCCAGGTCAAAGCTGCCTACCAACCAGCCAAACCAATGACAGATAATGAATATAGTGGGCTTTATCTGTCAGCCTTCACAGTTAATTCACTTGTTTCAACCCCCCACTAACCCTCACCTGTCAACCCCTCCCACCTAATCCCAGGCCCAGACTCCCCAAGCTATCATCACTTATACATCTTCTTTTACATGTTATTCTGCCTCATAGGCATCATTTTTCCTGCCCCAAATAAACTCTCTGCCACCAAATTTGTATATATTTTTTATTATCCATAAATTCAATTGTTTATTTATCTCTTTTTATTCAATGTTTTCTATATGCCTAGCTTATTTTTATAAAATATCATATTTTTACTATGCTGTGTATCTAGATCTAGAAAAGTTTTTTTAACTCTTTAAACATCCCCTTGTAAAAAAATTAACAACAATTGATGTTCAGATAAGCTTAAATTAGATAATTATATGCTTATTGTGTTTAGAGAAGTTGTTGCTGATTTAAACTCAACTAAACATCAAATTGTTGTTATGTCTGTCTCAAGAGGCTGTTTAAAGAGTTGAAAATAACTGTGTTCTGGATCTAAATACACAGCATAGTAAAAATATTATATTTTATAAAAATAATCTAGCCATATAGAAAACCATTGAATAAAAAGAGATAAATAAACAATATAACTTATGGATAAAAAAATATATAAAAATTTGGTGGCAGAGAGTTTATTTGGGGCAGGAAAAATGATGCCTATGAGGCAGAATAACATGGAAAAGAAGATGTATAAGTGATGATAGCTTGGGGAGTCTGGGCCTGGGATTAGGTGGGAGGGGTTGACAGGTGAGGGTTAGTGGGGGGTTGAAACAAGTGAATTAACTGTGAAGGCTGACAGATAAAGCCCACTATATTCATTATCTGTCATTGGTTTGGCTGGTTGGTAGGCAGCTTTGACCTGGGGTAGGTGGCAATTGTCCTTATGTGATTGGCTGCCTTTATTCACATGGAAGACAATCTGTGAAAACAAGTCAGCCATCATCTACCAACCAAAGAGAGAATCATTGTCAAGGACACCAAGACATAGATCATTGAAGGACTGGGGCGCTGCTCCAAGACAATATTCCCAATATTAAACAACATAGCATCAGCTAAATGGATATCTGCATGGTTAGCCGGGTAAATTGAGGGCTGGTGCCTGTGTTCTTGCATTGTCTTGATGGCTTTGGAATTATTCTCCATCTGGTAGCTCAAGAAAACCCAATAGGAGCAATTTGAGCTGTCACAGGAGTCAAGTAATCCACTGAAGACCTGGCTATACTCATAATAATTGGTGTAATCAGGGTTTGTCCAATAATAAACAGAATTTCTGGCCAAAATAACCAGAAATGCACCAATAAATACCCCCTTTTGACCTTTCCCCTTCATTTGATTTTATTTTATTTTTCTTGTTCCCAAAAACTTTCAAAAGCATGGATGGTTTTTACTAAGAGACAAACATGACATTATTGGACAAACTGGTCAAACATTGGGTGATGGTGGATACTATGATAGAATCATATGGGGAATTCTTGCTGCCATTCCATTAGTCCCTGCCAAAATTGGTCAGCATCAATACTGAGACCATTTTTCCATACATTCAGAGCTTTACCATACACTCCAAAGCCCATATGTCATGGTGTGTAAGTTGATTCTGGACTTGGGTCAGGGGAAGTTTAGGGTCCTGGTGCAGGATATCAAGTCTTATTTGAATATGCTTCAGCTATTGAGGACTCAGGTACCTTCTTCTGCTTCTTGGCTATCCCAATTCCTTCCTCTTGTTCATGAAGTTGATGAATTCCTGCATGAAAGTGGCTTAGGTAAACTTAAATTGGTTGGCAATTTGGTCCCAGATCAGGCAACACTGTTTGAGTGCCACATTTTCCTGGAAAATCTGGTCAGTAATAATTTGGTGCTAAGGGCGCTGGGCTACAGGCGCTGTAGCCTGACTGGCTGAAGGGAAATCAAATTTGCTATTTGAGGGCCATTGTTTCAAACCAGAGGTTCCAATCTGGTTGGATTGTTGACTGGTGCCTGTTTTTGGGTCAGAAAAGGGGCTTGAGAAGAGCTAAATTTTTGGCAACTATCAACCAAATCAAAGCCATGTGATTCAGGAGTCAGGTACAGGTTGGCTTCCCTGTTACTCATATAAAAAATCTGGGTGTAAAAATGTGACTTCACATACTGAGCCACACCTCTTCTGAAACTTTCTTGGCTTCTGCTTTGTTTGCTGATGCTGTCATGTCAAAAAGCAGGGTCAACCCCTAAAAAAGTTCCACACAAGAGCCCTGTGCTACTCAACCTGACTTCCCCACTATTTAAAGCCAAATGCAGAATTTAACTTGAATTCCATAACAAGACAACAAGAACCAGCAACAATCTCTACTTGGTGGACAGTTTGATTTGGCACTTGACTCATTACACATATCAAGCCACCCCCTTCCCAATTCAATTGATTGATTGTCTAAACCTTGTTCCTCTTAAAATGATCCCCCAAACTATATAAGTGATAAATCTTAATAAAGATAATTATCTAGTTTTCATTATTTTCCCCTTGTAACTCTGCTAATACAGCACAGTTATAACAGTCAAAATTGTTATTGTTAACAAAAACCATTTTAAAATAAAAGCAATCAAAAATCACTGAAAGAGAAAGTTTAAAATTTTATGTTCTGATTTTTATTGTAATCACAATTCCATATTTGAATAGTTCTTGAAATCATTACACACAAATAAAGAGCCTTGAAAATCAATAAAAAGCCTCTGTCCCCAAATTGAATAGCTGTTAATTGGCTACTAAAGTTTTTTTCTACTTTAGGCTGCACATACTACACATCTTATGTGACTTTATTTTATTTTTATTTTTGAAATCTTTTTTCTAGGTTGCTCTATTTTTGTTTCATTCTAGCCCCTCTGTTGGATTTCATCTAATTCCTGATAGGATTATAGTATATTCTGAAACAACTCCAATCTATTTCACTTGTTGTGCCAAGACATTTAGTTTGTATTTGAACTATGTCATTTAATGTTTGATATAATTTTGTTATTTTTTGTTAGTGATATTGTTTTTCTTGCTTACCATTTTTCCAGTTCACCAAAAATACTTAAATTATTTGCTATCTGAAACTTGCTCACCCTGGAGTTTGCTTAAATCTGAGTCCATTTTATTTAAAACTGATGTATTTTTTCTTAGCACCATAGCTTTAAAAACTACTGTATCTTTTTCAGTTGTCATGTTATATTTTATAGTTTTTTTAATATACATAGTCACATTACCCTTCAAATTATTTTGAAGCTTGATTTTTATCAAGTAAAATGTTCAGGAAACAGCTATCTGCTTATTAAAAAAGAGTACTGTAAATTAAGAACCTAAACGTAAAAATGCAGGATTGTCAAATCCTTGGTCCAAATTTCAAATCACATTTTCAGGCAACTCAACTGAGTGAAAAAAATAAGATATTTAATAAATTGAACCATTTAATTTGACTTTTTTATTAATTTAAATTGACAATTTTTGAATCCCTTGAGCAGATAACTCAACTAACTAAAGACAAAACACAACAAGCAAAATCTGGGACATATGAAGAAGAAATGTGGGATTCTAATGTATAATTTGGTATTTCCTGTAAGTCTAACAAATCATAGACAACATGAAATTATTAAAAAATCTGAAATTGCGGGATTTTCAAATCTAAGAACCAAATTTCAAATAAAAAATGAGTTGAATTTGAAATAAATATAATTTATGGGCATCTCAAACAAGAAGTCAAAGGATCTAGAGTGTGTTGCAACTGAACCAATGTGAATTCAGTATTGGAATTGGGGAAGACAACAGTCTAATAGAAAGGACAGAAATAATAAGAATAAGGTATTGTTTATTCTAGAATGCTGAGATTAATATACTATATGGGGATGGCCACTGGGCCACTAGGGGGTGGCATGTTCCATGTAAAGTTTGGAGCTAAGGAATAACTTGTGCGGGATCAGCAGGCCAAATTGATAACACTCCTAATTAGGAGAAAGTGCCTGCAGTTCAATATTGCCATCAGATTGGTTCATGTTGTTAGACATGTCAATGGGTGACTTATTGAGCGCCCCATGTGTATTGTATGATATGTTGACAGGAAAGCCTGGGGACTCAGTTGCAACAAGTGGATTTGTGCTAATTCTTTTAGGAATCATAGGCATTCTCAAAAATCACCCTATTTCATTTTAGGATGGCTAAAATTTAGATGCTTGACTACAGTAGATTTTAGAAAACACCAATAATAAAATAGAGTTATATATTACAATCTATTTTTATAAAGTTGTCTTTTCTTTGGTGTGTTGATAGTTCATTTGCTGTTGATAATGTATCTTCATTTAATTGGATAGTTTTACCTCCAGTTGCTAAGGAAATAGGAAATCAAGTTGCCTCTGCGACCACAGCTGGTCTCAGGGAGGTGACTTGATTTCCTATTTCCAAGACAACTGGAGGTGAAACTATCCAATTAAATGAAGATACATTATCAACATCAAATGAACTATCAACACACCAAGGAAAGAGCAACTTGATAAAAATAGATTTTAATATATGATTCTATTTTATTATTAGCACTTTCTAAAAGCAACTGTAATCAAGCATCCATAATAGCAATACATTAACAAATTTGTAGTAAACTGATGGTTTATCTTACCCCCTCCTCAAAAAGAATTTTTGTTTGCCCCTGGCTACTCCAGGAGCCAAAAAACATTTAAAAAAATCTGTGTCATCAGAAGGATGGCTCATATATCATTATATGGTTTTTTGGTTGATATATTAGTGATTTAGAGTGCAGAATATTGCATCATTTCCAGTTTAGAGATTTTTAAATTTCACTTAATTTCATGTCTAAACATGGTTGTTGAGATTGAATTTTTCAATTGATTTTATCTGGAGTAGAGCTTTTTGATTTGAACTGATTTGTCATAGTTTTTTATTGTACATTTAATTTGGATTCCAAATCCTTAAATTATTATTTGGGTTTACTAGTGGCATTCATTTATGATTCAAAGTTTAGATCAAAGATTTGACAATCCTGCATTTTTACGTTTAGGTTCTGACTTTACAGTAACATTTAGTAGACTACACAAGTAAAAACTTATTATGATCTTTCACTGCTGTTGAAATTAGATTGTTTTTAATTCTGATTTTCAACATTAAGTAAGGCAACTAGCAGAATGAGTTGATTCTGGTGGCTGCCTTATCACAACTTAAGTTGAGCTGCTGTGTAAATGGGGTCGATAGTACCTACACTTTTTCGATCAACAAATTGAAATTGAAGTTGCTCCTGATACTGTCATGGCCAGGTGTAGTCCCATACCAAGGCAATGTGGGGGGAGTCCACCCTTCAGGGTTTTTTGACACCAATGCCCAATACAGGAAGGGCAAATAGTGGAATAGGTACAGCATACCAGCTGCAAGTGGATGGTAAGCCCCAAGGTGAGGTACTACAACCTCATTAAGACTAAGGATGGCTAGGATGACCATCCTGTATCTACTGTGGTCATAGGGGAAACCTCAGCAGAGGGTTGTAGGATTTGAGGGGGTGGAGTGAGAGGTATGAAGCTGCTGGTCTGTCAAGGGCTGGGCCCTGGCTGGTAGTCCATGGCTATAGGTTTGGCGGGTTTTACTAGGTGGAGTACTGGTAACTGAACTGGTTGAGTTGGGATTGTCCAAGATGATAAAAGAATATGGGGAAAAAGGCAAAGACTAATCTGTGGACCATATACTTTATTAAATTTTGTCTGCGTCTGACTTGATTTCAGGGAAGTGGGTTTTATACCACTCATTTGGTCTTCCTTGGAAGTGAAGACTGGCAGCTCATTGGTGAACTCTATTAGCCCATCCTTTGGTCACAGGTACTTTAGGTGAGGAGGAGAAATTCTTGAGAACAGGGGATAGGGTCCCAAGAATCTTGGGCTGGGTTAGAGAAGGGAGGTTCATTGCATTTGAGTCATTAGATTGGCTAGCTGACTCATGGCTGGGGACAGCACTGGGAACTTGGTTTGGTTCCTCTGGTTTCACCTTGAGATCAGTTGGATCACTGGAAGCTGATTGGTGACTATTTTACCAGGTACAATCATTTGGGGCTGGGGTTGCTTGGCAGTTTGGGCTTGCTTATGGGCAGAGGGATTATCATCTGCAGGTGGATATCCTTGGCTGAGTAGCTTCTCTTTACCTTTTAGACCAATGAAATAGTTGGAAACTTAAGGTGATGTGAGGGCTGCATTAGCTTGGGCATTCTCTTTTCCAGGCTTCATTTGATTGGGAGTAGATTCTGGGTCAATCTCCTGCAGGTGATGTTTCATTACATCAGTGGGGGTACTGCCAGGTGCATTGGGATTTGGCTGGATACAGACAATTGGGATAGGACTGGAAAATGGGTGCAATTTTGGAGAAGGTATCATCAGTTCAGATGAACTGGCAATCTGGCTAGGAACTGGTGTATTTGATAAGTTATCCAGCAAATCTCATCAACTTCAAGATGGGAGCCGCCCGGCTCATTTGTAGCATTGGACTGGTGGCTCCACTACCGTTGGGGGCCGCCAGCCCCCTGGGCCAGTTAACAAACTGACCCTGGTTGTCCACTTAATTTTTGTTAGGTTTATTAAATTTAAACTGATATCTCTTTTGAGAGTTGGTTCCCACCCGCCCTGGTGGTTTGAACAGGGCTCAATTCCCCCAGCGGGTTTGCGCAGTTGACCGCGTTTTTGCTTGGCAGGGGAGGGTGCAGGTTTGAATCTGGTTATTGCAAATTGCAACTTGGCGGCCCTTACAGCTACTGCTTCTCCAAAATACCAAAGCCCTTGTTTCTAGTATAACTATTGTAAAATTAAAACTAATAATAATTCTATTAAAACAGAAAACCAAAATATTGCAATAGTTTTAGTTTTATTGAAATTTGTACTCTTATTTGAGACACTCTATCAGGCCTAAGGACCAAATTTAGAAGCACATAAATAAAAAAGAAATATTGTAATTTCCTGAATAATTTTGGTGGATTCACTCTTGGAAGACCCTATTTGTCACAGCCCATACCAAAGTTTGGCTGGACTCCAACAGGGGTGGCAGACCAGGCCTGAAAGGCCATGTACACAATAAGTGAAATCTTGACAATTTAGTTCAAAGCAGTGGCTAGGGGGCACCAACTTTCAGTATGGTGAACAATCTGATCATCCAGCCCCAATACTGTAATGTAGACAAATTTCAACTTACTGAAGACTTTGGTAGGAGGCACGCTGGGCAAGGGGGGAGTGGAGGGGATCTCCTTCATGATAGTTGGAATTGAGCCTCTAGAATGTCAAGGAGGAAGATCCAGGTAGTGAGAGTGGAAGAACTCCAAGTCAATGGCGCAAGGTGGAGTAACCAGTTGGACAGAAGCAGAGCCAGGAGGGAAAAAATAGACACATGTGTATTTTGTAGTAGATTCACAAAGAGATGCAAACAGAATGATTATATTGGTGCAAAAATAGATAATTCCTGGAAGAAAATAATGAGGTATAGGCATAACACTGTTTATTTCAAGATGTCAACAGTGAGGAAGGCTTCTCCTTCTCACTAATTATACTTACTGAGGAATACTAGCCTTTTGTTCCACCAGAAGCCTGGTGGCATTATTTTCAGTGATACTTTCAAAATTTGTTCAGAAATTGCGCACTGGGATCTGGGGAGGGAAGGGCATTAGCTGTTTCTTTATAGTCATGGGTTTGACTGCAGCATGCTGAGGTGCCACAGGTATTACTAGAAGCCACAAGAATTTTTTTGCCCAATTAAGCAGTCAGGAAAGCACTGGTAAAATCTAACATTTTGCAATAGTAAGAAACCCCAATTTTTTGTTTATCTTCAAATACAGGGGTTTGAAGCATGTGGACCTTGCAAATCTCTGTCCATTTGTGATAAAAGAGAGGTTTTTTCTTCTGTAAATAAGGTTGGTAGTGTTTTCTAGCAGTTGATTGTACTATCCTCAGAGAGGCTAGTTGATTTTCTACAGCTTTCTGGGCCCTGAAACTATTTCTAAATTGAGAAAGAAAAAATCAAGATTGTGTCACAACATCTTTGATTACTCCCTCACAGGAAATTAATTCCCTTAGTGATTCCCTGACTAATCATTAAGTTGGTGGCACTCTTATCAGTTGCTCATCTATTAAGGGGATAAAACATTTTGAGTCCCAAGAGGAGCACTACTTGAATAAGCCCCATGACTATCATAGCATACATGGACAGCATGTGGCTTTCCATGTGTCAGGAATATTCCTGACACTTATAGTTGTGTGATCAATAAACTGTCACCCGCTGCCAACGTGAAGGCGCCCACTGCCACTGAGCAGACATCTGCTGTCACCAAGCAGATGTCTGCCACCAACGTGCAGACACCTGCCGTCATAAAGCAGATACACACTGCCACCATGCAGAAGCCCGCCACAACCAAGCAGTCACCTGCTGTTACCATGCAGGCACCTGCCGCCACCAATAAGACTTCCACTGCCACTGTGCGGGCCCCTGCCACCACCACACAGAATCCTGTCACAACCAAGCTGTTGCCCGCTGTCAACTTGCAGGCACCTGCCGCCACCAAGCAGACATCTGCCACCACCGCGCAGGCACCCACCGCCACCAAGCAGATGTCCACTGCCACTGCGCAGGCACCCACCACTACCACGCAGAAGCCTGTCACAACCAAGCTGTTACCTGCTGTTAACTTTCAGGCACCCGCTGCCACCAAGCAGACGTCCACCACCATTGCGCAGGCCCCTGCTGCCACCACACAGAAGCCTGTCACAACCAGGCTGTTGCCCGCCGTCAACGTGCAGGCACCCACCACTTCCAAGCAGATACACACCGCCACCACACAGAAGCCCACCACCACCAAGCTGTTACCCTCTGCCAACACACAGATGCTTGCCGCCATTAAGCAGATGCCCACTGCACAGGCGCCCACCACGCTTGCCAGCCCCACCTGCAGGCCATCCTCAAACCAGGCATCTATGGGCCAGCCTGCCGCCTGCCAGCCTTTGCCCTCCCATGCCAGCAGGCCAGTCCCCATCCACTCCTTTGGGAAATAGCAAGATTGGGAAATCAGGAAAGGCAATTTCCCCAAAGCCAAACTTGGAAGGAACTGCTGCCCAATTTGGGAGCCTACCAAATGGGGAATGGACTGAAAGGCTATCCAACAATGGAAATCATGCACCAAATTCAGTAAATGAATTTAGATGCATGAAGAAGACCAAACTTGCACTATGCTAATGCAAACTTGGATCCAGCCAAACCTTCTCAATTGCCAGCCACTCAAGCCAATCCAGAAAAGGGAATAACAGATGCAGCTCAGACTCTTGGTTCCCCAATGCTATGCCTTGCAGGTCCACTAGTATAAATAAAGACAAACCCCTCAATGACAGTTTGTGCTATTTTTGAGTGAATATCCTCCTCAATATTATCACATTAATCAATCCTTTACCCAGACTAAGCAAGTAACCTTACTAAACCCATTAACCCTCCCCAATTCAGAAGATGAACTACATCATCTTTACAGCTGTCTTGACAGCTTATCTTGGGATAGGGGGCCACCAGCCAACCAATGCTCAGTTTGGTCCTGAACCACAGGGACCAAAAGGGATATTGTACAATGATCCAACTCACCTCAACTCAATGGTTTTGAGCCCGTGGACACCTCTGGAGTCATCTTGCCCAACTCCCAACTTGGCTACTTATGTGATCCCCGCAGCTACGCTACTGTACCTTGCTGTCAGCCTTAGATAATGCAAAATCCTTGCCAAAGCCTTCTGTCAGGCAGTAAACTTATATCCAATTGTCTACGCCTTGGATGGCTTTGAGCCACCTAACCTGCCATCTTATATTACTAAAGTTTTACCCTCAATACTTGGGTATTACACCATGATACTATATAACCTTCAATATTCATAATAGTAAAGTATCATTCTCTTCTTGATTTTTACCTTTATCTTGTTAATTATACTTCTAATAAGTATATACTCAACAGTGGTAGCACAGGTAGGTTATCCACACCCACAAAACTTAAATTAAAATTCCTCCAAAAAAACCCATCAGATGGAACTCCCCACTGGCTGGAGACAATAAAAGAAGGTCAGGACGTCCCAGCAGGGTTTGTTTTCTTCAACAATGTCCTTGTCTCTACCAAGAAGTACAATCTCCTCAACATTTGTGGCATCCTGAAACTGCCTCTAACTCCATCCTTCAGACAACTGAAATACCCAACATCATATTCCAGCACCTACACTGTTACAGATCCTGAATGGATTAGACATTAAGTAGTCCACTTAGGGATTGAGCAATAAAACAATTGCATGATTGCTTCCTCTCAAGAAGGTTTTACTAAGATTAACTACATTTAAAACGCCCATAAAACGGGTGTTTGAGTCATCTATCAAATTTGCTTCAGACACGGGCTTTACTTCCAAGGTTAATTATAGAAACAATGTAAATAGAGTCACATGCCTCCATAAGAAAAGCCGCGTAAAACTGTTTGTTCCATTGCACGGGACTTTCTAATGTGCCTGTCAACTCTCCTCTATTAGGAAAGTCCTTCTGTCTGTGCCTCCTTTCCCCTGGTGTAAATTCTCCCACCTTATACTATATAAGCATCATACTATCAAAAAAAGCACTAGTTTTGTCATAATACCTTATCTTCTTCTGTCCTATATAAAGGCTGCCACTATACCATCTACAGGTATAGTATTGGGAAATAGGTTCCTGACTAACTGTTTGTAGAAATTAGCACTCCTTGCTACTACAAATACGACAAATCCACTGCCCCTGATTGATGATCTTTTTCACACCCTGGGGGGCCCCAAGTCTTCACAAAAATCAATTTGATAGCAGGTTACCATCAAATCTGTGTTAAATCAGGAAATACCTAAAACAGCTTTCAGAACTAAGTATGGCATGTTTAAATGTGTTGTAATTAACTTTGGCATGAAAAACACCCCAAGTACTTTTGTGACCTTTATGAATGAAGTTTTTAAAGAACTCATTGAAAAAAGGCTATCATCTACCTTGACAGTATAATCATAAACAGACCAACTATAGATCAACACTGGAAAGACGTCTTTCTGGTCATAAACACTCTTTAAAATAACCAACTCATAGCTAAACCCTCAAAATATGACTTCTTCTCAACATAACTCATATTCTTAGGACACATTATCAGCAAGGATGGAGTGAAACCAGACCCATAAAAGATATGATTCATAACCAACATGCCAGCACCACAAAATAAGAGTGAACTTTGTATGTTCCTAGGCATGATAGTGTTGTAACTGTGCTGTTTTAGCAGAGTTAAAAGGGGGAAATATTTAGAAACTAGATAACAATCTTTATTGAGAGATAGTGATTATATAGTCATTGTGAATCATGGGTAACAGGAACATGATAGCGTTGATCACACAGTTGGATGGTGAAGGGGGGTGGCTTGATCCTGTTAATGAGTCAAGCATCAAAACAATGTATACAGTGTAGGGGATCAGCCTTTGTTCATGTTTTTGGATTTGGCAATTTGAGTTGACTTCTTAGTCTGGCTTCAAGTGGCTGGGTAATTGGATTGCAGGTCACAAACCTGCTTGCTTGGAACCTTGCTGGCGGGCTGAGCCTGCTGTTTTAACCCCCCCCTTGACTGAAGGTTGGCCTTCTCTGAAGGGTAGGCTGTCAGGGAGGTTGTCAGGAGCCCAGGCGCCATACTGGACTAACTGTTGTTCTGTGGCAGGCAGGGAGTTTTTGCATTGTTTTTGTATTGCTTAGCAGGGTCTCAGGCAATCATGGTGCAGGTTTTTGTCTTGTTTGTGCTTCCCAAGTCCTTGCACAAGGTAAGTGTTATTGTTGTTTACCTTTAGAATGATTGCTGGACCTACTTTCTTGGGTTGTAGTTTGCTTTTATCAACTTTCATGACCCAAACTTTGTCCCCAACTTCATGTCTATCTTGGATGGGAAAAAAGTTTTTTTGCAGACATTCATATTCTTTTTATGTTTGCAGTTGTCCTCTATAACTTGAGTGTCTTAGTGTAGGGGGACTTTACTTGGATTTCCAGTTTGGGTCCTGTCAATGCTTGAATGATATTTGGCTGTGTGCTGTATACCAACTCAAAAGGGCTTTTTCCAGTGGATCTGTTCACTTGGGCTTGGCACACAAGTAATGCTGTTGATAGCTGCTTATACCAGTCTTCAAGTCTCCTGGCGGTGAGTTTGGCTAAGGCTTGCACAAGGCTGCCATTAAGCCGCTCTACACGTCCATTGGCCTGTGGATGGTATGGTGTTATTACAGTGTATTTGACCCCATTTTTAGCAATGTATACAATGGTGTTTTTGGAGGTCAATTCTTTCCCTCCATTGGTTATCAGGAGTTCTGGCTTTCTGAACTTGCTGGTTATTTTTCTTCCTATGAATTGTTGCACGCCATTGCCAGTGTGCGCCTTTACTGCTTGGGCCACTGACCATCTTGTAGCACTGTCTATAGCAGTGATGATGTATTTCTTATTGTTGTGTTTTCCTGGCATGGGGCAAACAACGTCAAGGACCCACACGTTGAAGGGTAGTTGTGTGTGGATGGATAGTACTGATTTTGGAGGGGCTTTGCTTCTAGAAAATTTCTTGCATACTTCACATTGGACTAGGGCTTCTCAAACGTCACCATACAGGGTTGGCCACCATGCCTTGTGTTTAAGGAATTTGTATAGGTTGCGGCTCTTGGTGTGTCCTAGGTCTCTGTGATATTGTAGGATGGTGATCACTTGCTGGTGTATGGGGATGTAGGGATGGTAGTCCCGTCAGACATTTTTCTGTGCAAGGTCCTGTACACGTCAGCAAATAGGTGTTTGTTTTTGATGACTGTTTCATTTGTTATGTTGGTTGTACCAGGAGGAAAACCTTGTCTTTTCTTTTTAGCACCAAGAGCGGCCAGTCTGGGTTGAGCCCATTTTCCCCTCTAGTGGCACCAACATACAGACACAAGAGGGCGTCCACATGGCAAGTTCTGGACCAGGTTTGTACTGTATGAGCATATTGGATCTCTCCAAGAGCTCCATCCAGCAGGCTTGGCGGCAAGATAGATTTGCTTGGGTTTTGAAGTATATGAGCAACTTGTGGTCAGTCAATGCCTTGAATTCTTCCTGCCGTTCTAGATAACAACGCCATTTGACTAGGCAGTGTACAATGTCCAGCAGTTTCTTGTTGTGGATAGGGTATCAACACTTGCCATCTGTCAACTTTTGTGATTCATAAGCTACAGGCAAGAAGTCACCATCATTATTTTTGATTTGTAATACTCCCCCAATGGATGCGTCTGAGGCAACAGTTTCCATTTGGTATTCCACGTCACATTTGGGGTATTGCAGGATGGGAGCTGTCATGAGTTTCTCCTTGAGGCATCTAAAACAGAGATCACATTGGGGGTCATCACAAACTTGGATTTGGCGCCTGTTATGGCAGATAAAGGGGGCAGTCAAAACGCCACAGTTAGGTATGAAGCAGCATACATAGGCCACCATCCCCAAGAAGGTGCGTAGTTCCAACTTATCCTTGGGTGGTGGCATCTTGCAGATGGCTTGTATCTTTTGACTGTCGGGTTTGATGCTGTTCTTTGAGACTATGTGTCCCAAGAAGGGTAGTTGCTCATGGAAGAACTGGCACTTAGAGGGCTTGGCCAACAGTTTTTGCTGTGCCAGGGTAGCAAAGACTGCATCTAGGTCCTTGTGTGCTGTTCCACCAAGAGGCTGTAGATAATGACGTTGTCTAGGTAGACTAGAGTGTGCTTGCCTATGTGTGGCAAAAATACTTTGTTCATGAAGGTCACAAAGGTGGAAGGGGCGTTTGTCATGCCAACATTGAGCACCAAACATTTGTATGAGCTGTATTTAGTGCAGAAGGCTGTCTTAGGAATGTCTTCCTCCTTAATACAAATCTGGTTGTAGCCTGCAGTCAGATCAATCTTGGAGAAGACTGTGGCTCCTCATAAGGCTTCAAAGAGATTTTCAATCAGTTGTAGTGGATAACAATTATTGATGGTAACTTTTTTTAGGGCTCAGTAGTCTGTAACCAGACGTAAGGTACCGTCCTTCTTGGCCACTAAGAATAAAGTGGCCCCAAAAGGAGACTGTGAGGGGCAGATAAGTCCTTTCTCCAACGCCTCCTTAAGATAGGCGCATAGGGCGTTGTCTTTGTTTGGGGTCAGCCTGTAGACAGTGCGCGCTTTGGGGATAGCTCCTTTGAGTTGGATGGAGTGTTGAATGTGTTTCTCAGGGTGCAGCCTGGGTAGCACTTCCTTGAAGATTTCTTTATGACAGGCCACAATTTTGCAATCCTGAGCGTGGAGGTATCCTGGTGATTTTTGAAGTGTATGATCTCATACTGGTAGGAGTTCCAGTCAATTGCCTTCAGGTTTTTTCTTGTCCAGAGTCTCTGTGATGCACACAAAGATGTGGTTGCGTAGGAGTTGGTCCACTGAGTCAGGGTAGATCTGGTGATTGACACCTTCACGCTTAATGGTCAACACTGAGGTTGCCCAGTCTACGTGAGGGTTGTTCTTTTGTAACCAATCTAACCCCAGTACAATGTCAAACTTTAGGAAGTCAATGACGGGACCTTGGATAGTGGAGTGGAGGTTCTTGATCATGACAGAGAAGGGGGCGGTTTCCCTTGTTGCAGAAATGTGATGTTCATCAGCCAGGACCACGTTTTTAATCTGCAAAGGATTAGTGGCTAGCTTGAACTTATATACAAAGCTGCTGTTGACTAGGGTTTGATCCGCACCCAAGTCCAGGAGTGCTGAGACTGTGTAACTTCAAAAACAGAAAGGATAGGACATCAGTTTATTGGGATGTCTGGAAATGGTGTACAGTACCAGGTTGTGCAAGGGTACTTGGATCATTGGACATTGGTCCACGTCCTTGGATCAGTATTCATTGTTGGGCAAGTCAGGAGTTGTGTGGGGAGAGCTTTGCTTGCTTAATGCTCTCCCTGGGCTTTTCCCTCATCTTGATTGCCTTGCGTGGCAGTGATACAAAAATGAGTCTAATTTGACTGGCCATTGTTCCCATTCCCATGTCTGTTTGAGCTTGTGGGTTTATGGTTGGTGTTATTCTTGTTGCTTACAGGGGGTGGTTGAGTGGAGCGCCTGCCTGTGTGGAAATCCTTGTGTCTCTCTTGTTTTCCAGTTTGTGCCTTATGAAGGGCATTGAGGTTTGTTCTGCTTTGCGGTACAGGCTTTGTAGGTTGGTCACTTGGTCCAGGTTCACATGTATCATCATGTACAACTTAAGGGCGTCATAGTACATGAGGTGTGTGGCTGGGGTGTCAAAGGCCATGTCAGATGGTGCACAAAGACAGAATTCCTTGTAGGCGCGGGTGAGTTCTTTAATGGTGCCTTTCTGGGTCAGGTTCTTTACTTGACGTATGATCATGAGCGCTGTGTCCTTAAGCACAAATCTTGCCAGGAAGTCTTGATTAAAGGTATCCCAGCTCTTGTTAGTGTGCTCTTCATGCCACTTGTTGCACCAGGTGCCAGCATTATGGTTCAGGCAGATAGAGATTTCTGTAATCCAAAATTTCTGTGGGCATTCCATCTGGGCCAGTTTGCTTTGAGCGGACTGGATCCATGCGGCAGATTTGTTGTTGTTGGCCCCGGCAAAAAGGTTCCAAGGCAGCGCTTTGTAGTCTTTGAGCTACATAGGCAGGCATGGTGGTTTTGTCAGTTGGTTGCGGCATCAAGGAGGGTGCCTGGAAGAACCCTTGTGCAGACATGACATTGAAGGCGGGTAGTGAGATCACCATGTTCTGGTACAAGACAAAGCCATTGGGTATATTGGTACCAGGGGTGTTTGGGGTCCAGTCTAGCAGGAGGCCAGACATAATTCTGTCAATGATTTGTTGGCCGCAGCGCGTGCAAGCAACAGGCAGAATTTTACAGGATAAGGTAGGATGGATAACCTACCTGTGCTACAATGTCATAACTGTGCTGTTTTAGAAAAGTTACAAGGGGGAAAATATTTAGAAACTATATAATAATCTTTATTGAGAGATAGTGATTATATAGTCATTGTGAATCAAGGATAACAGGAACATGATTGTGTTGATCACACAGTTAGATGGCAACGGAGGTGGCTTGATCCTGGTAATGAGTCAAGCGCCAAAACAAGGTATCCACCATAAAAGATCATCATCTGTTCATATTGTTGGATTTGGCAATTTGAGTTGACTTCTTAGTCTGGCTTCAAGTGGCTGGGTAATCAGATTGCAGGTCACAAACCTGCTTGCTTGGAACCTTGCTGGTGGGTTGAGCCTGCTGTTTCAACAAAAGCCTATGTTAGGATATTTATTCCTGACTGGGGCGCCTTGCCTGCCCCCTTATTTGCAATCACAGGCAAGACAAATTTTTTTATTGACACTGTTGAGAGATCAACACTTTTGACAGTTAAAAGAATGTATGATCAAGGCTCCTATTTTTCAATACCCAAATTGAAAAGGAGATTATGAGCTATAAGCTAACACCTCAAATTACAAAATATGAGAAGTACTCTGAATTCAAACTTCAGAAAAGAACTTCCTCCCTGTAGTATATGAATCAAAAAAGCTGTCTGATGGTGAGCAAAGATACCCAATACATGACAAAGAATTAATAGCTATTGTCCACTGTCTAATGAAGTGGAAATGTTATCTGGAAGGTGCACAGATATTCAAAGTTCTAACTGATCACAAGTAATTTTTATTCTTTAAGAATTAAAAACACTTATCTAGACAACAAGCTGAATAGATTAGCCTCATGAAGAGGTAACCCATGATTATTGAATACAAACCAGGCAAGGAAATGCTTACTGCAGAGGCTCTGTATATGCTATACTGTAAACATCTCCTATGCACTGATGGGGACCCTGATTAGCCCATGCTAATAATGGGGAAGCTCCAAGAGGGGTTACCACCTGGTACATTAATGGACATTTAAGAGAAAATCCTCAAGAGAAAACTTCTGTTTAAAAACTCATATGGTACTCTACACCACATATTACCAAATGGCAAACTGTACCCTATGTTCTGTCAGTACAAAAGATTGGCACAATCCTTTGTACCACAGAGATCTGGCACACACCTATATTGAGAACTTGCCTGAATACCTCAAGAAATGCTACTTGTGGTCCAACATGCTGGACAACATCAAACAAGTACTAGACCAATGCAAAGTCTGTGAAAAGTACGCCCGCTCCAAGGCACCTCCCAAGTCAGTAATACCAGTGTAAATCATACAGCCTTTCAAAGTGTTACCACTGGATATTATGCAACCAATGTCTGGCAATAACAAAGGCAAAAAGTACGTTATCACAGCTATTGACTATGCAACTAGGTGGCCTGTAGCACAAGCTTCAAAAGAACATAAAGGAAACAATATAAGATAATTTATTGGTAAGAAGATCATAGCTAAGATTGGAAACCCCAAACTCCTAATCATGGATGGAGGAACTGAGCTTAAAGCCATTGACACCAATATCTACCTTGCCAAAGATGGAATCAAACACACTATTGCCAGTCCCTATCACCCACAAGCAAACAAAAGAGTAGAAATAATGAATGTTTTCCTCATGAAGGCCCTCAGAAAGTTATATGCCAACAATCCAAAAGCCTGGGTTAACATACTGCCAACTGCACTTATGGTGTGCAGAACACAAGTTAATTTCAATACAGGCAAAAGCCCGTACAAACTTTTCTATGGTTATAAACCCACCATTTTTAGAACTACATCAGGACCACAATTACCTCTACCTAAGAAATTGACAGACAACAATGATCCTGACGTACAGTATGCCAGGAAGGACCAAGAAGATATGAAAAAGGAAAGAATTGATAGAGAAGCAATCCCACTACAGCAGTAAAGCTTCCAGGTTTGGTACAAGATCTGGGTCATTGATCACAACATGCACAAACTGGAACCAGGGTTACAAGGACCAGGAATCATTATGGAAGTCAAACCAAACAACACTTGTCAAAGTGTAAGGATTAGAAATCCTTCCAACTTGAGTCTTTTAATTGAAGATGAGGGAAAGGGACAAAAATATTGGCTTTTAGATCATCTTCAGGAAATTAGGACCATTTCTTTATCTTAGCCTTCACAAATTTTAATTTGGGGACTTGGTGGCTTCAAGAATATTCTTGGTCATAAGAGTAAATTCAATGATTGTTTGGATAAAGAGATCTGTGAATTCAACTTGATGCTGATGCAAGAATCATTCATGGAATCAAACCTTGGACCTTCAGAGCTCTCAAAACTAGCTAGAATTATCTCTGGATTAGTAAAAATCAAAAGCAAAAACATAACACGGGTTCAAAAGCAAAAGCGGGCTCTAACAAGAAATTTGAGCTTATACAGCCAATTGCTTTAAAATTCAACTCCATAAATTAAAAGTTGTCCAATCAAACAAATTTTAAAAAAGATAAAGACAATAATAACCCACTTTCAAAGATGAGCACCCACTTGATGCAGCCAACTGTAAAATCCTCCAATCAGTATATAAAGGAAAAACCAAACACTCCAGCAGGAAGGAATAACTACCAAGCCATAACCTTCAATAATCTGGTTCTTAATCAACTTGCAGGTTTGGCTGCTGCTAGCTGCATCCTGCAAGCTTGCTTGCAGCAGTCAAACCAAAATGACCAAGTAGCCAAACAAGTCATGGTAACCAATACACCTCCTAATGCACCACACATTATTCCACTTTACAATACCCATCTTCACAGTATTTAGTCAGAAACACTGGTATTTTACCTAGTGCTCTAACAACTTCAATTTATGGATAATAAATCTTGCTTCTATATTCTTTACCTAGTAAATTATTAGATTCAAATTTAACCTTTCCATGTTTTGGAAGCAGAATTTCCTTCTGCTTCTTTTCTGTTTATTATTCTGGATCCCTAGTGCTGAAGGCCGTGAATTTGATTCAAACATCCAAGTCAAAGATGACACCAAGTCCTCAGCTTGGGATTACCTGTATACCAAGCACCAATTTCCTCCTACCTGTGACAAATCAACGCCTCCACCTACTTTACCTCCTCCAGTTATTGGACCAGGAGCTCCTTGGTATGTATTAGCCTATGTTGTTATATATTATGGGCTAACCCATTTTCCTCCTTTCTTGGGATCATACAAATTGTGGGAATATCTAGTCAACACCTTAATGGTTGGGATTCCTGTGGGTTCCTCTCTTGTGGGATTTCATCTGTCTGCTCTCCTTCACTACTTGGGTTCCTTCTTTCCTCAGGAATGGATCCCTGACACAAAGGGATCAGCTCTCAAACAGAGCTCAAAAGTATGAATCATTATGACCATACAACAGTCACTTTTAGTATTTAGCCAAATAAATACTCCAAGATATATAAATCTGTTCTGTTTTTGTTGTTTATTTAATGTAGATAGGTTTGAATGGAATTATTAAAATAAATATTCCTGGAAACTTTTTATATATGTAATAAAAAGATTAAGTATGGTTTGTTAGTTAGGCTTTACTAACTGGAAAAATTGAGGCAATATTGGCCAAGTCAATCTTGGGGACTAGGTGTCTCACAAATGGTGTGATTAACCCCAAAGGTTAGTTAAAAATATACCTGTGAATATTATTAATGATGATTTAATCATTGGGCTAAAATGGGCTTGACTGAGTCAAGTAAAGACTGGGTGTCTTTGAATTGAGTTGATTGACCGTGGAGGTTAGTCAATATAATTGACAGGGGGTCAGTTAATTGACAATAACCAAAGGGAACAGTCAACATTTAAACTGTCTACATGTGACGTCCTCCATGTCAACAATCTCAAATAATTGTTCCTAATGACAAAAGTTAAAATTTATTTTACTTTTCAATAAGTGAAATTTTAAAAAATAAAGCCAAAGTAAAATTTAAGGTAAAAAATCAATAAATATGTAACAAAAAAACAAAATATTTTTTAGGAATTGTTGACATGGAGGATGTTACATGTAGATAGTTTAAATGCTGACTGTTGCCTAACCAAATATGTGCAAGGGTGAATGTGTATTTAGTTTTAATCATATTTTTTCAAGTTGGAATAATGATAGCTGAGAGTTGGGAATATGAAAATTTCACAGGGATTTGGCGCTAGGAACTTGGGAAGTTCCATGCCAAAGCAATACATTGAAACAAAAGGTATCATATGATTCCTTTTCATTATAGGTACATTCTCATAGGTCAAGAAATGCAGGGATCTTTTAGGTAAAGATCAGGATTAGATGACATCAATATGTCATAAACCACATGAAATGAACCAAGAGTTGATTTGGGAACTGGAGAGGTTTTCAGACAAATATGCCCCAGATGGTATATAAGCAAAAACAGCAGCATTTTAATAAAATATACATATTTTTCAATTTTGACGCTTTCCTCTCATTAGCTTTTCAATTGTTATGTCTTCTTTTTTATCTTTTGAAAGAGCCAAGTTTGGAGTTCTCCATGTAGAAACTGCTGCTGCTAGGAAGAAAGTTCCTGAAGTCTCTCTTGGAGAAGCTTGGTAAAGAGGGGAGGTTACAAAGACTGTGCTCAAGGAGTTATTAATGGAGGTCAAAGCAGCTTTTGAAGAATTGTATATGGACTATTTTGCCAAGGAAGGATCCCCTGCTCAAGGAAATCAAATTTATGCTTGGGATTTATGGAACTTGCTGGTAGGATTTGATGAAATTCTGCAACAAGTGAAGCATAAGGCAAACTGAGAGATTGAAGCTCTCAAGGCAAGGGAGGAAAAAGTATTGAGATTATGGCTAGATGGCGGGATTGCAATAAAGTGTTGTCTCAGAAAATTGCCTCCTTAGAGGTAAAGCTTGTCAAAGCTTTATCCCATGAATGTTCCAGTATTAAGAGTCAGCCAGGACACAAAAATGGGAATTTTGATTGGTTGGACCTGGATCCCTCACAACCATGACTGCCTCTGCCTGTGCAAAGCAATAACAGCACAACATAACTCCCGGCTTCCTGTACCCAATGTAAAACTGGATCAATACCAAGCCTGGATCCCCAACACTCTCAAAAAAGTTCCTAAGGCTCCACCTTCCAGCACCCCAGGGGAGATATTGCAACATCTTTGATTACTCCCTCTTGGAAAAACAATTACCCAAGCAACTCTCCAAATGATTCCCCAACTAATCATTGAGTTAGTGGCACTCTTATCATTTGCCCATCTATTAAGGGAATCAAAAAATTTGAGTCCTAAGAGGAACACTACTTGGACAAGTCCCATGACTATCATAACGTATATGGACAGCATGTGGCTTTCCATGATACTATATAACCCTCAATATTCATAATAATAAAGTATCATTATCTTCTTAATTTCCCCCTTTATATTGTTTATTATACTTTTTATAAGTATATACTTGACAATTGTCAAAAAATGAGTCTTTTTGTGTTTGAAAATATCACTTTTGTGACTGAACCAAATTTTTTCTCTGTTTGTATCATTTTTGTTACATGATCACTATCACATTTGATGTAGATTGCTTCATAATATGACTTATTTTTTTGAATGTGAGTTTCTTGTGTTGGCTGTCTAAGTTTTGGGATTGTGTATTTAATTTAATTTTGTTGTGATTGACTATTTTAGTTACTCAGAGTTAGATAAATGATGCTTTTGTTGAATATGATCAACTAAGGTAGAACCAGCTTTATTTGGTTTTGGACTGAAATATATATTTTTGATCCGATATATTTTTGTTTATCTCAACATGTTGTAAAACCACCATAGCCTTTATTATAACCTGATTCCTTGATAATACATTTTTTTGGTTTACTATTTAAAGACACTTTTATAAAGCATAACAGCTTTTATTAAATAAGATAATATAAATTAATAAATTAAGCTAATAAATTTTATCAACTAACATAATAAAAATCCATACCATAGCTTATTATAAAATGACAGATTATGAATGCAGTAAATATATAATTTAACCTGTTGGCAGTCCAGGCCCCTCTGTACACTTGGTTAAGTCAAACTTTGACATAATTCAAATTAAATTTTGATGGTTTTAGGTAGAGCTCTATAAATTAATTGTATCAAATTAAAAATTGAATTTTATTTAGACTTTTCTATTTGACACCGTATAAAATGTTGAGCCTTGGCTTTAGGTTAATCCTCAGTTTTGTGCTGGCCAGACTTCTATTATTTTAGTCGACTTATTGTATTTTTTGACCGAGTCTAAATTTTACTCGATTTTAAATCCAATCGTCCAAAATCAGCAGCTCCCAAAACCTAATCTCGAAAGAGGCAAACCGAATCAAATTTGGACTATTTTTTATCCAAAATCAAAGTTAGTTTGGACTGAAATTAGGTGCTCAATTATTGAGTGCCATTTCAAACATCTGTTTTCGACCAAAAAATAGCAACACTTCCCCTACGAAAAACAATCTTGCAGTTTGAGGTCTGTTAAGCTAGCAAGCCAAACTTAAATTAGAGTGTTTTTAGTTTAAGCCAACATGTCTATGTTTAATAAAGAACAGAGTGGCTCCTTATTCATAGGTGGTGAACGTACTTCTGGACAAGAAGTTCGCAACCAAAATGGTATTTTCCCCAGTTTTTTTATATAAACAAAAAATTAGTTTTAGCTGCAACTTCCATCGCCAATGTAGTTAAAAGTTCGCTTGGACCTGTTGGTCTTGATAAAATGATGGTTGACGATATTGGTGTACTATATATTTAAATATTTTGTTTTAAAACTTTTTAGGATGTTACTATCTCAAATGATGGTGCCACCATTTTAGGATTACTAGAAGTAGAGCATCCTGCTGCCAAGGTTTTAGTAGAGTTGGCTCACCAACAAGATCAAGAAGTTGGTGATGGTACAACCTCAGTTGTCCTTATTGCCGCTGAACTCTTAAAGCGTGCTAATGAGCTTGTTCTGAATAAAATTCATCCCACTACAATCATCACTGGTTTTCGTCTTGCCAGCAAGGAAGCTTGTAGGTTCATTGCCGATCGGATGACTCAGAAAGTGGACAAACTTGGCCGCGAATGCTTAGTCAACGTTTCCAAGACAACCATGTCAAGCAAAATTATCAATAACGAATCTGATTTCTTTTCTGAAATGGTGGTTGATGCGATGCTTGCAGTTAAAACTCTCAACCCCCGAGGAGAAGCCAAGTACCCAGTTAATGCTGTCAATATTCTTAAGGCTCATGGCAAGGGATCCCGTGAGTCATTTTTTGTCAATGGTTATGCTTTGAATTGCACAGTCGCTAGTCAAGGTATTACTTACTGTTAGCTATTTATTAACTTTTTAAGCCATGAAGACTCGAATTTATAATGCGAAAATTGCTTGCCTTGATATAAATCTGCAGAAGGCACGTATGCATCTTGGTGTCAACATTGTTGTTGAAGATCCCCAAAACTTAGAAGATATCCGTCGTCGTGAGGTGGAAATCACCACTGAGAAAATCCAAAAAATTCTGGACACTGGAGCAAATGTCATCTTGACCACTAAAGGAATTGATGATACCTGCCTTAAACTTTTTGTAGAAGCTGGTGCCATGGCTGTTCGCCGCTGCAAGAAGGATGATCTCCGCAGAATTGCAAAGGCTACTGGTGCTACCTTGATCTCTACTCTTGCCAATCTTGAGGGTGAAGAATCTTTTGAAGCCAGCTACTTGGGTCAAGCTGAGGAAGTTGTTCAGGAGCGTATTTCTGATGATGAGTGCATCTTAATCAAGGGTACCAAGAATCAAAATGCTGCCAGTATAATTCTCAGAGGTGCCAATGATTACATGCTTGATGAAATGGAGCGTAGTATACATGACTCTCTATGTGCAGTTAAAAGAACACTTGAGAGTGGATCAGTAGTCCCTGGAGGTGGTGCTGTTGAGGCTGCCTTAAGTATTCATTTAGAAAACTTTGCTACTACAATGGTATGTCTATTATCTTTTTAAAGCTAATCCAATGTAGGGCTCTCGTGAGCAATTGGCTATTGCTGAGTTTGCTAATGCACTTCTTGTAATCCCCAAAACCTTAGCAGTCAATGCTGCCAAGGATTCCACTGATCTTGTTGCCAAGCTTCGTTCCTACCAGCATGCTTCTCAAGCTCCTGGGGCTGATGAGCGCCGCTTGGCTCTTAAATGGTATGGTCTGGATCTCATCAATGGGGAACTTCGTGACAATGTGCATGCAGGTGTCTTAGAGCCTGCTATTTCTAAAATCAAGTCTCTGAGAGCTGCTACTGAAGCTGCTATTTCAATTCTGCGCATTGATGATTTAATCAAGGTTGTACCTGATAAGCAGGAAGGAGGGGAACCCCAGTGTTAATTTAGGTCATTCTATAAACATAAAATCTAAAAGTGCATGCTTGTCAACCTTTTTACTCATCTGCTCTCTATTAGTTTTGATTTTATTGCTGGTGTATTTTTGGAGCCTATACTTTGATATATGTATTGTGTATATACTTGCAGGAAGTATATAATGCAAGAAAGGGGGAAGAATTAGAAGAGATTTCATCTTTATTGAGGTGATAAGGAGCACCTTTTGGGGAAGCTTTGAATATAGAATTAGGAAGAGAAGAAGTATATTTTATTGGATAATACTTTAGACTTATATAGCTTTAGCTGTGGCGGGGATTTTAGTTGGACCAAACCCAGGGGATGGTCATGTGCTGGATGAGTTTGAGTTGCTGGATACCTGGACAGTCATGTGATATTGGTTTGTTGTCATTTCTGGTATGTCAAATGGTATATTGGAAAGGCACCAAATCGGGCGATGACTGGATGTTAGCTGTGATGGCAATAGCCGGAATACTTGTACATCCAGACCCTCGACCGAGGTAAGAAAAGAGCTTTATATAGCTGTTGTTATATCACATAGTATCCATTTAGATTATGGTATTGGAAGAGGGAGATCCCTCTTAAAAATTAATGGGCTAATCCAATTCTAACATTGGAATTGAGTCCTGGGGTCACCTTTTATCAATAGTTGTTTTATTTCCCAAGAGGGAGTGATCAAAGTTGTTGCAACATTTCCCCTTGGGGTCTTGGAAGGCAAAGCCTAGGGTATCTTGGGGATATGCAGGAGGCGTGATTGGTGTCAAGTGTATACTTCTGAGAAGTATAATAAACAAAATAAAGGGGGAAATTAAAAAGAAAATGACACTTTATTATTATGAATATTGAGGGTTACATAGTATCATGAGAAGCCACATGCTGTCCATGTATATTATGGTAGCCATGAGGCTTGTCCAAGTAATTTTCCATTTAGGACTCAAAAGGTTTGATCCCCATATAATATGGGCGGCTGATAAGAGTGCCACTAACTTAATAAATAATCAGGGAATCACTTGGGGAATTACTTCCCCAAGAGGGAGTAATTGTAGATGTTGCAACATCTCCCTCTGGGGTGCTGGAAGGTGCAGCCTTAGGAATTTTCTTGAGAGTGTCAGGGATTTGGGCTTGGTATTGATCCAGTTTTGTGTTGGAGATAGGTACCTGTGAGTTGTGTTGTGTGGTTCTTGCCTTGCATAGGTGGAGTCAATCATGGTGCATATGTTTTAAACTTGTACAAGCACTAATTCCCTCAATAAGGTAGGTATTGCAACAATAGTGGCCAAATTGACTATAGGAATGCAAAAGTAAGAATTCAAAAGTGAGAATCTAGAAGTGGCCAAGTTGACAATTTTAAAATTTCAAATTTAAATTAAAACAACTCATCTGGAATTAAAAATCATTACAGCCATATAAAATACTTTTTATTCATTCTCTCAACTAAAAAAGTCAAGAAAAAGTAGTTTCTTTATTATAAAAAGCCATTTTAAAATTTTAAAAAGTGTTGACTTGGTCACTTTTAGATTCTCACTTTTAAATTCTCACTTTTGCATCCCTACAGTCAATTTTGCCACTGTTTCTGTTATTACTGGGTTTGACTTCCATGACAACCCATGGTCCTCTTAAGCTTGGTTCTAACATATGTAGATCATGGTTGAAAAACCAGCTCTTATCTCTGACTTAAAATGTTCCTGTTGAAGTGGGATTGCTTCTCTCTCAACTCTTTCCTTTTTTTAGTCTCTTGGTCAATTCTGGAATGTTATACATCAGGGTTGTCATCCACTGGTACTTTCTTAGGTAAAGGTGATTGGGGTCCTAACTTAGTACTGACAATGGCAGGCTTGTGCCCATAAACAAGTTCATATGCAATTTCAGCAGTATTTTAATTGATCCAAGTTTGGAATACCATTAATTCTTTAGGAAGCATGTCAGCCCAGAGCTGTGGGTCATTGGCAGATAATTTACTGAGCGCTTCTACAAGAGCACTGTTCAACATTTCCACTCTCTCATTAGCTTATGGGTGATAAGAGCTGACAACTGTATGCTTTATTCCACTTTTAGCAAGGTAGATATTGGTGTCAATGGCAGTGAGTTATGTTCGTCCATCTGTAATCAAGAGTTTGGGGTTTCCAAACTTTGCTATGATCTCTTTGCCAATGAATCTTCTCACATCATTTCCTTTGTGTTCTTTTGTGGCTTGTGCCATGGGCCACCTAGTTGCATAGTTGATGGCTGTGATAATGTACTTTTTGCCTTTG
This sequence comes from Entomophthora muscae, assembly GCA_014839935.2. Taxonomy (NCBI): domain Eukaryota; kingdom Fungi; phylum Entomophthoromycota; class Entomophthoromycetes; order Entomophthorales; family Entomophthoraceae; genus Entomophthora; species Entomophthora muscae. The sequence continues at coordinate 115,748 of QTSX02005084.1, read as the reverse complement.
TTATCTTTGAGCATGAGTCCAGCAATTTCCAGTGCCCAAACCTTGAAGGGTTGGGTAATTGACACTAGCATCACTGATTTGGGGGGTGCCTTGATGTGGGTGTACTTTTCTATCAGGGATCCAGTCTTGGGTGGCCGGCCTGTCATTTTCAGGGGTAACTTGGGCCGGGTTTTTTGCGGGTAGTGCCCACCACAAGAGAGGAGCTCACTATCACAGCCCATACCAGAGTCTGACTGGACTCCCACAGGGGAGGCAGGCTGGGCCTGGAAGGCCATGTACACAATAGGTGCAATACAGACCAGGTATTTGGAAGCAGTAGCTAGGGGGTGCCAACTCCCAGTATGGGGCATAACTTGATTGGCCAGCCCCAATACTGTGATATAGACAAACCTCAACTTACTGAACTCCTGGGCAGGAGGCGCATTGGGGAGGGAAGGAGCAGTATGAATCTCTTTCATAGCAGATGGTAGATCCAGATGATGAGGGTGGAAATACTCCAAGTCAAGAGCGCAGGGTGGTTTGACTGGAGCAGCAGGAGTATAACAAGGAGGATATGGATATGCAAGTTTATATTATGTTAGGAATTCCCAAATAGATGCAAAGAGAATAATTAAATTTGAGTAAAAAAGATGGTTCCTGCAATAAGACGATGATTTCTGGGCATAAACTTGTTTTATCAAGATGTCAACAGTGAGAAGGGCTTCTCCTCCTCACTATTTATACCTACTGGTAATTTTGAGGCTTTTAGTGCCACCAGAGAACTGATGGCATCAACTGCAGTTAAACTTACAATTTTCACTGGAATTTGTGTACTTGGGCCAGGAGGTGAGTGCCCATTGGTTGGTATAACATGATCCTTTCTTGAACTGCAGCATACCAAGTTGCCACAGTTATTTATAGTTCCTGCAATTAATCAAGCGTTCAATTGCGCAATTGAAAAATTGAGCTCCCAATGTAACATTTCCTGATAGGTGAGTGGCCCAAATTTGATAATAGGCTAAAAGCCAGAGATTTGAGGCTTTTGTGCCTATCAAATCCTGGGCTATTTGCTAGTCAAAAGGGGGGTTTTCTTGCCCTGGAAGATACTTTGTGTGGGTTCCCACGCTGTGGGTTTTCTCAACTCTAGGGAAGCCAGCTGACTGTCCAGGGCAATCTGAGCCCTGACAGTGATAATCTACATAGGAGCATTGTTGTAGGCAAATGCTTATTTGGCCACAATAAAGATTAAATGTCAAGAAAAAGGTGAATGTTGATTGATTTGTTGATGTATGTAGTTTGTAGCCAAGAAAGATGGGAGATAAAAGCCAGGAAAAGAGAGCAAGAATATCATGTATTCATGTGATGGATGGTGATTAGGGTCTTTATAGATGGAAAGGGATGCACTGGAGGAGTTCTGGGATCTTGGAACCAACTGTAAAGGGAGTGCAGTTGAATAACTTTACTCAGGTTGAAGGTGTAAAGTTTCTCCCCATGATTTTCAAGTAACTTTGAGAAAACCTTGAAGCTATTAGACAGGATTAGATATGCCCAGAACCATTATTGAGGTGGCTGTCCAGAGAAAAAAGCTGCAGAACTTGCTGATTTAGAGGTTTATTGGAAGTAAAGTTAGTTACTTTGTGCCTGAAAGCTAAAAAACACTTGAGTAAGTAAAAATAGTGGCAAGACATGAGAAGGGTCTGTTACTGATGGCTTAAGGAGTAGGTCACTGATGGGGGTCAAGTATAAGCTGATTCACTTGTGGAGACTTATTGCCTAAGTCTGAGGTGTTGACTGATGGAGACTAGTGGAAAAGAGGAAAGACAATTGTGGTAGGCATTACTCAGAAGAAGCAGAAAAATTAGGTAAAGGCTATCAAAAGAGGGTTGAAACAGAAAAGAATAAGAAAAATAAAGAACAGAGAAAATAATAAGAAATAAGAAACAGAAAAAGATTTAAAAGATTTAAGAGGATTAAAAGAATTAAGAAAATTAATAAAAAGAAATATAAAGAAAATAACAAAAGAGATAAATAAATAAGAGAATAAAATTGAGAAGATAAAAAGAAATACAGTAGTTTTAGAAGCTATGGCAACAACCAAAAATGCCTCAGATTTAAATGAAATGGTCTCAGATTTAAACAAAAACAACTATCAGGTTAAAATATACACTCTGTTAACAGGGATTTTTGGCGTCAATGGGCAAAATGGGTCAACACAGCAAAGAAGTGCTCACGCGCAAAGCAAAACCATTCAAAATATAATCCAAAATACATGGATTCACAAACAAAATGGTGTGAGTTGACTTTTGGTGTAGATATGTTTACTATGTGAATTGGCAACAAAATACGCTCAAGCGCGGTGTGTCAAAACTCAATCCAAAAATGAAACACAATAGCAACTCACTATGTAAACAAAATCACTCACTCAGTGTGTGCAATGTATTGTAATCAAGAATGATACCAAGGTATCTAAAATAAGACACAGGATCTGAAACATAAATTTTAAAAATATTGTGTTGGGTGCTTAATTTGGAGTAAAATCTGGGGAAATGGGTGGAAATTATTTTTGGGTATTCAATAATGGGCATTATAAAACCAGAAACAACTAATTAAGAAATAAAAAATCTATAATTAGGATATTGGGTGGGAAAAATATTAATTGAATATCCATATTCAGATAAAAGCAAAAATTAAAATTAGGGAGTAACTTAATTGAATTTTATTTAGCATGTTATTAAATTGTAAAATGGAAGGAACACAACCACAGAGTACCAATGCACCTGTTGTGCACCGCGGTTGCGGTTGCCCCTGCGAGCCAAAGAACAGAGTTAGTGCAACCCAAGTGCATACTAAAGGAGGAGACAGGAGAGGAGAGTTCCATAGTGACGCTGCACTGACACAGCCAGTTCAAGGAGCACAAGCTGCTAGGTTGCGGAGCATCAACCCTTGGGTCCCCAAGCTGACCTGGAAGCCCACCAAGGTTACCTTCACCAAGAAAGTTAGAAACAAAGAGGTAGAACTTACTTCATATGTGTTCGACGTTGTGTACCGGCAAGAGTTGGTCCCGTCAGCCATGCTGGAGAAGGTGAAGCCTGTACTTGATACTAGCTACAAGCCCTACATCAGTGATGGCAATCAGGAAGAGGACAAGGATCCTGAGTTCTTCAGAACTGATAAGGGACAGTTGGTGCTAAAGAAAGTTGCAGCCTTCTACAACAAGGCACCCATGCCTTGCAAGCCAGTCCCTGAGCAGGATCCCAATTCAACTACTCCCGCTAAGCCCGCCCAGAAGCACATCCCTGACATCAAATACATCATCTTGCTTAAGCTAATGTGTGAATCTGGTGACTACAAGCCAGCTGCAGCCATTGTTGGAGTGGATCCCAAGTATGCCAGCAAGACCTTCCACAAGTTCATCAATACTGGCCAAGTCCTTGCTGCAGAGAAATCCTTGCGCATTTCTACCATGCTCACCAAGGAGCACAAATGGGCAATCTGCTAGTGGATAACCCAGGACTGCCATCTTGAATTAGCAAATATACAGGCCATGGTCAAATCTACTTTTGGGGTTGAGGCCTTAATTTCCTTTTACTACCATCTGGTCAAGGGAATGCGCTTTTCCTGGAAAAAGCTTGGGGTATCTCTGTACAATTGGAATAGCCCAACCAACGTTGAGACACGGAAAAACTAGGCAGAGGCGTACACTGCCCTCAAAGCCAAGGGAACAGTAAAATTCTACTACATTGACAAATCAGCATTTGCCTCATCAATGCGCAATGTGTATGGGTATGTACCCAAAGGCTCAAATGACAGGATGGCTTATTGTGCTGCAGTTCACGCCATAGCCTATTTGATGGTGGCTCTCCTTGGTCCAAAGGGGGTTGAGCTGTACCAAATGATATTGGGATCTCACAATAGCTGGAACTTCCTATCATTTCTCTGATTGGTCCAGGAGCACCTGAGGCGCATGAGCCTGGGCTTCATCAACATAATTGTGCTGGACAACATTGGTCTCCAGTAGGTGGCTGATATTCTTGAGGAATTCCCAATGATTGACACTAGCATTGCAGTGGGCCCTCAGCAATTGGCCACAGCAAATTTGCGCCTTCTCTTCCTCCCTGCCTATTTGCCCTTCCTAAATCCCATCAAGGAAGTCTTTGGGTGGCTCAAGCAATTCATCAAGCAAGGAACCTCAAATGGGACCAAGGACCTGTTTGATTTGCTGCAGGCCAGGATCCACACCCTCCCAGCTGAGACTATGGCCAAATTCTATGACCACGCTTATTTGTTCATCCCCGTGTGTCTAGCCAAACAGCCAATTAATTAAAGGCTTATTGTGTCCAACTTTTTTATATTCTCTAATCTACTATTTAAGATTTATTAATTAAAATTTTATATTTATGTTGTAACTGTGCTGTTTTAGCAGAGTTACATGGGGAAAATATTTAGAAGATAGATAATAATCTTTATTGTGAGATAGTGATTATATAGTTCATGTGAATCAAGGATAACAGGGACATGATTGGTGATCACACGGCTGGATGAAAAAAGGGGGTGGCTTGATCCTGGTAATGAGTCAAATGCCAAAACAAGGTATCCACTATAAAGGATCATGTTCTGTTCATGTTGTTGGATTTGGTAATTCAAGTTGACTTCCTAGTCTGGCTTCAAGTAACCGGATAATTGGATTGTAGGTCACAAACCTGCTTGGTTAGAACCTTGCTGGCGGGTTGAGCCTACAGTTTTGACCCCCCCAACTGAAGGTCAGCCTCCTCTGGGGGCAGGTCATCAGAGAGGTTGTCAGGAGCACAGGCGCTGTATTGAACTAGTTGCTGTTCTGTGGTGGGCAGGGTGGTTTCTTGTTATTTCTGTCTTGCTTTGCAGGGTTGTAGGCAATCATGATGTAGGGTCTTGTCTTTCTTACGTTTTCAAAGCCCTTACATGAGGTAAGTGTTATTGTTGTTTACCTTCAGAATGATTGCTGGCCCCACTTTTTCAGGTTGTAACTTGCTCTTGTCAACATTCATGACCCATACTTTGTCCCCAACTTCATGTCTATTGCGGATGGGGACAAATGTCTTTTGCAGACGTTCATTCTCTTTTTCTGTTTTCTTGCAGTTGGCCTCTATTACTTGAGGGTCTGAGCGTGGAGGGACTTCACTTGGAATTTCCAGTTTAGGTCCTGTCAATGCTTGAATGATATTTGGCTGTATGCCATATTCTAGTTCAAACAGGCTTTTTCCAGTGGATCTGTTCACTCAGGTTTGACACACAAGCAGTGCAGTTGGTAGCTGGGTGTACCAGTCTTCAGGTCTCCCGGCGGTGAGTTTGGCTAAGGCTTGCACAAGGCTACCATTAAGCCGCTCTATGCGTCCATTGGCCTGTGGGTGGTATGGTGTTGTTACGGTGTGTTTGACCCCAATTTTGGTGAGGTATACATTGGTGTCTTTGGAGGTCAACTCTTTGCCTCCATTGGTTATCAGGAGTTCTGGCTTTCCAAACTTGCTGATTATCTCCTTGCCAATAAAGCGTCAAATTTCATTGCCAGTGTGTGCCTTCACTGCTTGGGCTACTGGCCATCTTGTTGTAAAGTCAATGGCGGTGATGATGTATTTCTTGTCATTGTGTTTTCCTGGCATAGGCCCAACAATGTCAAGAGCCCATACTTTGAAAGGTAGCTGCGTGTGGATGAGAAGTACCAACATTGGCGTGGTTTTGCTTTTGGCAAACTTTTTTCATACCTCACATTGGTCTAGAACTTCTTGAACATTGCAATGTAAGGTTGGCCACCAGGCCTTATGTTTAAGGAACTTGTATAGGTTTTGGCTCTTGGTATGTCCAAGGTCTCTGTGATAGTTTAGAATGGTGTCAACTTGCTGATGTGTGGGAATGTAGGGAATGGTTGTGCCGTCAGTCATCTTTCTGTGAAGAGTCCTGTATACGTCAGCAAAGAGGTGTTCATTCTTGATGACTGTTTCTTTTGTTATGTTGGTGGTGCCAGGGGGGAACCCTTTGTCCTTTGTTTTTAGCACTAAGAGAGGCCAGTCTGGGTCAAGCCCATTCTCTCCTCTTGAAGCATGGACATACAGGCGGGACAGGGCGTCTGCCATGGCAAGCTTGGCCCCAGGCTTGTACTGGATGAGCATGTTAAATCTCTCCAATAGTTTCATCCACTGCGCTTGGCGGTGCAACAGATTTGCTTGAGTTTTGAAATATATGAGTGACTTGTGAGCAATTAACTCTTTGAATTCTTCCTGGTGTTCCAGGTAACAACGTCATTTGACTAGGCAGTGCACAATAGCCTTCAGTTCTTTGCCATGGATAGGGTATTGACACTTGCCATCTGTCAATTTTTGCAATTCATAAGCTACAGGCAGGAATTCACCATCACTATTTTTGATTTGTAGTACTCCCCCAATGGATGCATCTGAGGCGTTGGTTTCCATTTGGTATTCCCCATCACATTTGGGGTATTGTAGGATGGGAGCCATTGTGAGTTTCTCCTTGAGGCGTCTAAAAAAGAGGTCACATTGGGGGGTCTATACAAACTTGGACTTGGCGCCTGTTATGACGGATAAGGGGGCAGTCAAAATGCCACAGTCAGGTATGAAGCGTTGTACATAGGCCACCATTCACAAGAAGGTGCGGAGTTCTGACTTATCCTTGGGTGGTGGCATCTTGCAGATGGCTTGTATCTTTTGACTGTCGGGTTTGATGCTGTTCTTTGAGACTATGTGTCCCAAAAAGGGTAGTTGCTCATGGAAGAACTGGCACTTAGAGGGCTTGGCCAACAGTTTTTGCTGTGCCAAGGTAGCAAAGACGGCCTCTAGGTCCTTGTGGTGTTGTTCCACCAAGGGGCTGTAAAAAATAATGTCGTCTAGATACACTAGGGCGTGTTTGCCTATTTGGGGCGCAAATACTTTGTTCATGAAGGTTACAAAGGTGGACAGGGCATTGGTCATGCCAAAGTTGAGCACCACACATTTGTAGGAGCCGTATTTAGTGCAGAAGGCCGTTTTGGGGATGTCTTCCTCCTTAATACAAATCTGATTGTAGCCTGCAGTCAGATAAATCTTGAAAAAGACAGTGGCTCCTCCCAAGGCATCAAAGAGATTGTAAATCAGTGGCAGTGGGTAACAATTCTTGATGATAACTTTGTTTAGGGCGCAGATTCTGTGACCAGACGTAAGGTACCGTCCTTCTTAGCCACAAATAATATGGCAGCCCCAAAGGGAGACTGTGAGGGGCAGATAAGTCCTTTTTCCAATGCCTCCTTGAGGTAGGTGTGTAAGGTGTTGTCTTTGTTTGGGGTCAGCCTGTAGATGGGGCGCGCCTTGGGTACAGCCCCCTTGAGTTGGATGGAGTGCTGAATATGCTTCTCAGGGGGCGCCCAGGTAGCGCTTCCTTGAAGATTTCTGGATGGCGGGCCACAATGTCGCAGTCCTGAGGTGTGGAGGTATCCTGGTGATCTTTGAAGTGTATGATCTTGTACTGGCAGGAATTCCAGTCAATTGCCTTCAGGTCCTTCTTTTTGTCCTGGGTCTCTGTGATACGTACAAAGACATGGTTGCGTAGCAATTGGTCCATGGAGTCAGGGTAGATCTGGTGGTTGACGCCTTCACATTTAATGGTCAACACTGAGGTTGCCCAGTCTAGGTGAGGGTTGTTCTTCTCTAACTAGTCTAGTCCCAGTACAATGCCAAACTTGGGAAAGTTGATGACAGGACCTTGAATGGTGAAGTGAAGGTTCTCAAGCATGACAGAGAAGGGGGAAGTTTCCTTTGTCACAGCAATGTGGTGTTTGTCATCCAGGACCACATTTTTAATCTGTGAAGGATTAGTGACCAGCTTGAACTTATTCACAAAGCTGCTGTTGACTAGGGTTTGGTCTGCGCCCAAGTCCAGGAGTGCTGAGCCTGTGTAACTGCAAAAGCAGAAATGATAGGACATCAATTTATTGGGATGTCTGGCAATGATGTACAGTACTGGGTTCTCCAAGGGCACCTGGATTATTGGGCATTGGTCTACATCCTTGGGTTGGTATTCATCATTGGGCAAGTCAGAAGTTGCGTGGGGAGAGCTTGGCTTGCTTAGTGCTCTCCACGGGATTTTCCCTCCTCTTGGTTGCCTTGTGTGGCGGTGACACAGAAATGGGTACAGTTTGGCTGGCCATTGTTTCCATTTCCATGCCCATTTGAACCTGTGGGTTTGTGGTTGGCGTTGTTCCTGTTACCTCCAGGAGGTGGTCAAGAAGAGCGCCTGCTTGGATGGGAATCCTTGGGTCTTTCTTGTTTCCCAGTTTGTGCCTTGTGCAGTGCATTGGATGTCTGCTCCTCTTTTTCTGCTTCACAGTACAGGCTTTGCAGGTTGATCACCTGATCCAGGTTCACATGTCTCATCACGTGCAACTTAAGAGCAACATGGTACATGAGGTGTGTGGCTGGGGTATCAAAGGTCATGTCAGATGGTGCACAAAGGCGGAGTTCCTTGTAAACGCGGGTGAGTTCTTTTACAGTGCCTGTCTGGGTCAGGTTCTTCACTTGGCGTATGATCATGAGCGCTGGATCTTTAAGCACAAATCTTGCCAGGAAGTCTTGCTTAAAGGTATCCCAGCTCTTGTCAGTGTGTTCTTCATGTCACTTGTTGCACCAGGTGCCAGCATCATGGGTCAGGCAAATGGAAATTTCTGCAATCCAAAACCGCTGTGGGCATTCCATCTGAGCCATCTTTCTCTGGGCGGACTGGATCCATGCGACAGCATTGTTGTTGTTGGCCCCGGCAAAAAGGTTCCAAGGCGGCGCTTTGTAGTCTTTGAGCTACATAGGTGGGCATGGTGGTTTTGTCAGCTGGTTTTGGCATCAAGGAGGGTGCCTGAAAGAAACCTTGTGCAGACATGGCATTGAAGGCAGGTAGCAGGATTACTGTATTTTGGTATAGGACAAAACCATCAGGTATCTCAGCACCAGGAGTGTACGGAGTCCAGTCAGGCAGGAGGCCAGACATAATTCTGTTGAGGATTTGTTGGCCACGGCGTATGTGGGCAACAGGCGGAATTTTTCAATATAAAGGTAGGATGGAGAGCCTACCTGTGCTACCAATGTTGTAACTGTGCTGTTTTAGCAGAGCTACATGGGAAAAAGTATTCAGAAGATAGATAATAATCTTTATTGTGAGATAGTGATCATATAGTTCATGTGAATCAAGGATAATAGGAACATGATTGGTGATCACACGGCTGGATGGAAGAAGGGGGTGGCTTGATCCTGGTAATGAGTCAAGCGCCAAAACAAGGTATCTGCCATAAAGGATCATCATATGTTCATATTGTTGGATTTGGTAATTTGAGTTGAATTCCTAGTCTGGCTTTGAGTGACCAGATAATTGGATTGCAGGTCACAAACCCGCTTGGTTGGAACCTTGCTGGCGGGTCAAGCCTGTGGTTTCAACATTTAGAAGCTTCTAAGCCCAAAATCACATTTGGTAAGATCATCAATGGATGTAAGTTATTTATTTATTTATTTATTTTATTTTATATTTTATTATGATACCATCTGAGGTTATCACAAACACTTAATACTGGATTACACAATTTACATTTATATCACTTTTGTCAAATAAATATAAAAATCAAATTAAAAAAAATTAAATGTAAAATGTACAAATTAGAATATATTTTATTAACATATAATTTTATGCTTTTATGAAAACCGTTTCTGCAATATATTTTGCAAGTCTTGTTTGCTAAAACAGGAATTAAAAAAATTATTTATATTAAAAATAATCTAGAGTATAAAGATGTTTATTGAATAGAGAAAAAATTAAGAGCACCTATAATGGGTTCAGCAGTATGTACCCACCCCGCAATGGAGGTGGCACACAACCTTCACCGCCACACTGTGGACGGTGGATAAACACTGGTTAAAATACTCCCACCTGCTGGTGAAAGGGAGTACAGTCAGGTGGGAGTAAGCCGCAGCTTCTCTGGTGGGGCTGCAAACCTGTAAATTCCAGCCAGGACCAGGGCGTCCTGGATAATGTGGTCCACCAAGTTGTATCTGGGGGGACCTTCTTCCCATCCAGGGAGAGCCTGGCCTTGTCAATCCCAAAGAGGACCCCGTCCAGTCCCTATACAGACGCGACCATCCCAAAGTAAAAGAGGAACCCCAGGTAAACAACAAGGTATAGCCTTTGCCCAGCAAAGGCTTCAGTAAACTCACACAGCTTATTGAACACAGTACTAATCTTCTTTTCATGTTTTGCCTTTGCAAAGGTCAGCTCCATTGCTTGCAGGGCCCCCGTCTTGTTGGCACTCCAGGCCAGCCCAAAGTCCATCAGGAGGATTTTTGTCTTCTTTACGGCTGTTGCGTCTGCAACAACCAGTTTTGCCACCGCACGCCCAAAGTTGTCCAAGAGGTAAGAGATGGTATGCTCTACCAGGAAGCAGAAGCAAGCAGCCGCATGGGCCCGGCTCATCTCTGGTACATTCTTAAATGGGAGCATCTTCAGGGCGTCCCAAACAAGCCTAATAGAGTTTACACAGTAAACTCCTCTGAGAACCACTGGGTCCAGGCAGACCAGTTGGGCATCCTTTTAGGCAGTAACTGCCCACTCAGATGCCCCCTTGGCAGGCGTCAACCTGGCTAGCGTATCCCTTGTCATCAGAAAGGTACTATGGACCCTGTCTTTGAGCTCCCGCAAGACAGGGGGGACAGATAGAGCTGTTTGGCCATGTGAGTGGCATAATTTAAATAGAAGGTGGACAAGAAAAAAGGAACCAGGACCCAGCGGAGTTCACTGTCAATGTTTTCTAAAAAAACGTAAGTATTTTGGAATTTTATTAATTATAATTTTTTATGTACCTTTGCGGGTTTCCTCCTTGCCTGCAGCTTTAGCAGGCTTAGTCATTCTTGGTGCAAGCATTTGGGCGGGCAATTATGTATCCTCAGTTCTTGCTTGCTTGGCTGGCTTGAGATGTAATAACATCTCAGGATTATCAACCCAGACGGACAGCGCGGAGAGGGCAAATGACTTGAACTGGAGGCCCTCAACTACAGTTTTTTGAACGTTAAGAAGACGCTCAATTGTTATTTTGGGGGTGTCTGGCATCTTGACCATGAGTGACTTGGCAGACACCTTTTTAATTTTTTTCCCTGTAAGAACGGCGGCCTTGACTTTTGCCTTGACCTTGCGGTCAATGTCTTTGATTTTTGCAATTTCAGAGTTGAGATCCTTCAAAAGCTTCTTCAATTCTCTCATGATTTTTTACTAATCTTTCCATATGTTTTTATAGCTTTTGCCCCAATAAAATCTGTATTATTCTGATACTGTTGCCTCTTTTTTTATTCCTGTTTGTTTTCCCTTTTTGCTACACTATCCCATCTTTTTACCCATTGTGTATATGTTTTACGCTCATCTCAATATGTGTTTTTTGCTTTGTGTTGGCATTGTTTCCTTAATTGCCATATTATTTTTGGCGCTTTGCACAGCCCCTTGTGAAAATATTAACAATGATTTGGTGATCAGCTAAATTTGAATTAGAAAATTATATTTTAACTGTTTTTATCTAAAGTTGTTACTGATCCAAATTCAAAACCTTAATTATAAACTTTAAGCCAATCAGGAGCCAAGTGATAAAGTAAAAGTTGTGACATAAAGGGTCATTCAATAATTCTTTGATGCATGTGCGCTAATTAATATGATTGGCTGGATCTTTTGCTATTGTGCGCCATTGTTTCTGTGGCAAGTTGTTGGTGGACTAGTGCTAACCCAGCAGCTGATTGGACACTAGTCCACCAACAACTTGCCACATCAACAATGGCGCACAATAGCAAAAGATCCAGCCAATCATATTAATTAGCGCACATGCATCAAAGAATTATTGAATATTCCTTTATGTCACAACAATCACTTTATCACTTGGCTCCTGATTGGCTTAAAATTTATCATTAAGGTTTTTAATTTGGATCAGTAACAACTTTATCTAAAACAGTTAACCTATAATTTTCTAATTCAAATTTAGCTGATCACCAGATTGTTGTTAATATTTTCACAAGGGGCTGTGTTTGGGTACTAAAAATAACTGTGTTCTGGATCTAGATACATGGCATAGTAAATATATGATTTTATAGAAATAAGCTGAACATAAAGAATAAAACCAACTATAAACAAAGAGAAAATGAACAATCAAATTCAAAAAAAGATAATATAAATAGAAAATGTTTGGCAACAGGGGGTTTATTGAGGCGGGGAAGAGTGATGCCTAGTAGGCAGAATAGCACGGGAAGGAAGACGTAGAGGCAGTGCTGGCCTGGGGAGTCTGAGATTGGGTGGGTGGGGCTGGAAGATGAGGGGTGGTGGTGGTGGGGGTAGGGGTAGAAGGATTGTGTGTGATGGCCGCTATATAATGCTTGTCATATTCCTCATTGGTCATTGGCTGGATGGGCTAGTAGGTGGCAGTGGCCCAAGGTGGGAGGTGCTTATATTTGCATGATTAGTTGCCCATGTTCACGTGGAAGACAATTTGGGCAAACAAGTCAGCCACCATTTGGTGGCCAAAGAGAAAATTGTGGTCAAGGACCCCAAGATAGAGGTTGTTGAAAGCCTGAGGGCGGCGCTCCTGTAAGGTAGATCCCATGTTAAAGAAGACAACATCAGCCAGATGGACGTCTGCATGGCTGGCAGGATAGACTGAGGCCTGGTGCCCACGTCCCTGAATGGCCTCAAAGGCAGTGGAGCTACCCTCCATCTGGTGGCTTAAGAAAGCCTGATGCTTTGAATTAGAGCCATCCCAGGAGTCAAGAAATCCACCAAGGATGTAGCTGTACTTGTAGCCATTGGTGAAATCTGGGTTTGTTCAATAGTAGACAAAACCCTTGGCTGAAACAGCCAGAAATGCATCAATAAACGACCCCTTCTTGACCTTCTTCCTCCCTCTTTGGGTGGCAGCTTTTCCTTTGGCGCCAAAAATTGTCAAAAGCTATGGATAGCTTATAGTAAGATATGAAAATGATCTCATCTGACAAACTTGTCAGGCATTGGAACAGGGTTGACTCAATGTCAATATAATATGGGGAATCCTCAGCGCCATCCCATTGGTCCCTGGAAAAATTGGTAAGAACCCGTATGGAAGCCACCTTTCCGTGCATCCAGAGCTGCACCATGTGCTCAGAGACCCATATGTTATGGTGCGCAAGCTGTTTGCAGACCAGGGTTAGGAGAAGCTTGGGGTCCTGCTGGAGGAGGTCAAGTATTATTTGGTAGGCCTTGGTTATATGGGACTCAGGGGCCTTCTTTGGCTTCTTGGCTGTCCCAATCAGATCCCCCTTATCCATTAAGTTATTGAATTCCCGCATTATTGTGGCTTGGGTGAATTGCAACTGGGCGGCAATCTGGTCCCATGACAGACCCTGTAGGTTTAGTGCCACAATTTCCTGGAGAATTTGGGCGGTGATGATTTGTTGTTTGGGGCGCTGGCCTGCGGGAGCTGAAGCCTGATTGGCTGTAGGGGGCAGGTTGGCTAGCAGCAGGAAGATGTTCCAAATCAAGGTTGCCATCCTGATTGGTTGGTTGGCAGGGCAGCTTGTGCAGGGGTGGGTATGGGAGAAGGGGCTGAGCTAGACACTACGTGACTACTGAACAAGTCAAAGCCACAGTGGTTGGGGGTCAGGTATAGGTCAGTTTCCTTGTTACCTGCCTCAAAGGCTTGGGTATAAAAGGGTGCCCCCACGCCCTGAGCCTTGCCTCCATTGAAGCTGGCTTGGCTGCTGGCGCCGTTGAAGATGTTGCTGTTGAAAACCATATTTTAAAAAAAACCTAGGATAAAATCACTAAAAGTAGAAAATTTAAAATTTAATGATTTATTTTTATTGTAATCTCAAGTCTCTATTTGGAAGGTTCTCAAATCTATTTCATACAAATCAGGAGCCATTAAAATGTATTAAATGATTCTGTTCCTAAATTGGATAGCTGTTGATTGGCTGTTAAATTGATAGTTTTCTATTTTAGGCTGCTCATACTACACATCTTGTGTGAGTTCATTTCTTTTTGTGCTTGTGGAATCTTGCTTCTAGATTGCTCTAATTTTGTTTCTTTTTAGACCTTCTGTTGGTGCCTCATATGAATCCTGATTGGATTATAATATACTCCAGAATAGCATCCATCCATTTCACTTGTTGTGTCAGTTTTTTTTGTTTGTGGTTTGAACTACACCAAATTGATGTTTGATTAATTTTTTATAATGGGCTAGTGAAATTTTGTTTTTTGTTTGACACTTCATCATTAACCAAAAATATTTGAATTAATTGAATCCTGAATCTTGCGCAACTTGGATTTTGTTCAAATCTGAAATCATTTTGTTTAAATCTGAAGTATTTTTGGTTGTTGCCATAGCTTCTAAGACTACTTTAAAAAGAGTTAATAAAAATTGATTAATTAAAAAGAAAGGGAAACAGGTGGAACAGCACAGGGAAACTCTGAGGACAAAAGCTAGGATTTTGCCAGGGCAGTAAGAAGGGCGTAAAGCAAGCAACAGATAGGTTAGAGTTTTGCCAAGGGGAAAAGAACTCAAGAAAACACAGAGAAACATTGAAGAAATTAAGGTACAAAAATTCATTAAGTAAAACATAAATGAAAACGCTCAAATCAATCCAGCAAAATGTGTCAGGAATTACAGGGAAACTGTTCAAACGCAGAGCCATGGGTTTTCTGAAGCAAGAGGACAACAGGTTCAAACCATGGTCAGAAGTCAGTAATCCAGAGAAATGTTTTGGCAAAACAGGGCAATCTGGAAGCCTGATTGGCTGCAGGTCAATGCCTGTTTGATCAATGTTTTCTATTGGTTAAACTGAAGGGGAAAAGCCTAAAATAATAAGGGGATTGTTCAGGAAAAGTCCTCTCTGATTGGCCAAAGTAAGTGAGTAAGTCTAATTTATTATAGAGCAAGAAAAACTGGATAGTTTAAGCTTTAGAAATCAGGAAGTCAGAGAGAAAAATAATAGAAAACAAGAAGTTATTTAAGGGGAAACAGCCTGAAACAAGGGTTACATAGTAAATTTCAAAAGCCATAAGCCAAAATAAGGATCCCAAGACAAAGGATAAGGAGCCCAGAATCACCAGGAAGGAGTACAAGGCCAAGGTAAAAGGGAGAACATAGATAACATGCCAGAAATTGAGATGAAAAGTGCAGCACAAGGACTCCAAGACGTGGAGCAGGGCCGCAAGACAGAGGACAAGGAGCCCAAGACTAAGTGAAAGGAGTCCAAGAAGACAAGCAAGGACTACAAGGCTTGGTAGCCCAAATGGTATCCTTACAAAACAGGATATCTCACAGAAGGTTTCTAAGGGGATCTTCCTTCTGAATTTGATAAAAGTCACTCTTGACCCCCATTCATTATCCCTGATTGTGCATAGTTCTCAATGAGTTAATCACATAAATTTTTCTATCATAGCTCAGGAGAAGAAGGTGTCTATTGATAAAGTTGCTGGAGGCTTGCAAACGGCAAAAAATCAGAAAAGTATTGGGAAAGATTGTCCAAAAACCTAGAAATCTTCATCAGAGGCAAGGAGTTCATAGGATATGAGGTCAAGAGACTCTTCAAGGATTTGTATCAGTCCAAAGATGATCTGGCTCCAGCAGAAGTCAAGGTGTGTGGAGGAGATGTGTGACAATCCACATGTGAGCAGTTTTACAGGCAAGGGTTGATTTGGCTTCAAATAAAGATGCTATGCTGGAGATTGACAGTGTGTTGTTGGTTTGTTGCAGGTAGAGACCTAGTAGGGAATAATGGCTACTAGGGAAGGTAAGGCCTGTCTAGTAGGTAATAAAGGACTACTAGAGGCAAATGATGTCCCCACCTGGCAGGAGATAATGGCTGCTATGGGCTAAAGGTCCTCACCCAGCAGGGAACTGTGGCTGCTAGGGGTGAGTAATGAGATAGCTCAGCAGGGAACTTTAGCTGCTTGGGGTGAGGAGTGATCCAGCCTGGTGGGTATTGTGCTCGGCAACAGCGCCCATGTTGACACTTTGTTGACATGGCCACTGTCAACTCAAAACTCAAAATCTCCTATGTTTTTTGCTAGTTGTGCCAGCTTAATTTTTTTAAAGTGTTCAGGGGTTCAAACCCAGAAAACACAACAGAATTGTGGCCATTTTGACACAATTTAATATTAAGCTTGATCAAAAACTTGATTTAACCAGATTTTTCCTTTACATTTAATAATAAAAATTAATTTATTTTTTATTTGTTTTCACAACGTAAAAGTGTCAATGTTGACACTTTTTAAGCACAACTTATTTTTAATAACAAAACTGAAACATCTACAACAAAGAAATTAAGTGCGCATTTAAAAATATTTTTTTTATTAAATTGATATATAGAAAAAGACATTGCACATACAGTAGATTGTTAAAATGTTCATGTTATAAATATATATGTGGCACTTATTCTGGCTTTAATATTATACATGGATTGGTGGCTAACAGGGATCCAATAATTTAAGCGTGAGTTACTATGTAATTTACTATAAAATTTATTATTGAAAATAATGTCAACACTCAGAAATGTTGTCAAGGTAGGACACGCCATTTCAAAAACACCATCTCAAAATACAGCATCTTGAATTTTTGCTATCTCAATTTACTAGTAAAAACGCCATTTTGATTTATGGCATTTTGACTAAGAAAAAACGGTTTTAAAATTTTAGATTTTTGAATCCCCCCAAAAAACCCTAAAAAATTCTCAAAAAATAAAATTCAAAAAACATTTCTAGGCTTGAAAAAGCCTCAGGATTCCAAATCTGCAATAAAAAATGGGGTCAATTAGTAGCAACAAGGTTGCATAAAGTCCAAAAGTTAAAATATCCCAAAAATAACTATTTTCATTGATTTTAACTACAAACTATACTTTAAAATAAGCATAGAATTGTACCAAATAATAAATAAAACTAAAATAATGATAAAAGTAAAGGGAAAAAGAGAGAATATAGAGTGGTGTTTATTGAGGAAGGATCATACATTGGTTGAAAGAGCAACTGAGATAGCTTGGAGATGCTCAAGCTTGCTATCCTTGGGATAGTAGGCAAGGACCACCTTGCTAATCTCTGTATACTTTTTCACCACTTTGGTTTGCTTGGGGGGATCATCCTTGGTCTTCATGCCTGTTTTAAAGAGGCAGGCGGAGATGGCCTGCTGAGTCTTGAGATGGACCATGATTTTGTTGAACTTGGGCTTCTGAACCTGGACCCTTGTGGCAAATTGACTATGCCACCCTTCAAGAGAAGAGGTGGTCCTGATTAGGCCATCCTTTACCTGCTTAAAGCAGTTCCACTGGATTGAGTCACCACCTTTTCTGATGCAGTGTGCTCCTTGAAATACTCCAACCCATTGAGTTTCAAAATACTCTATGAATGGAGCAAAGGCTGCCTGGTTGGCAATAATGTAGGGATGGCAGAGGAGAGTGTTGTAGAAGGCATTGGTTTCCTCCTTCCGCACAGGCAAGGGCAGCAAAGCAGTTGAACACGTCCTTTGCTTCCTTTGTGCCTTCAGTGAAGACCAGCTCATGGAGGTCAGAGCACTTTTGAAGGCGGTGGCAGAGTGCCTGCTGAAAGTGAAAGTAGCATCCCTGAGGGGAGCTCTTGAAGACTCTAATAAAAGCATTGGCCTGAGCCTGCTCAAAATCTACTACCAGGTATTCATGGTATGGAAGGCTTTCAGGCTTTTTCTTGATGGGGGTGGCTTCCTCTGACTGGGCCTTTTTCTTGCGCCCTCTAGTCTCCTTTGGCTCCTCTTCAATAGTTGGGAGGATCTCATCCAACTTGGCCTTTAATATTGTTAGAGCCTGGACATAGGTTTCCTGCTTCTTATTTGGAAGGAAAAAGAAGACCAGGGGAAGAACAAGATTGCCAACCTGCCCATGGATATTCCAAACCTGGCTAAAGAGCTTTGGGCAGGTTGAGAATGTTCCATCTGCAAGCCAGGTCTTGCATTTTAAAAGGTTGCTAAGATCCTGGGAGGTAGCAAAGCAGATGATCTGCTATGGGGCATGTTGCCCATCATCTTGAAGGAGAAATCTCTCTTTGTGCCGTGAAAGCTTTTGCTCTTTAGTTAAAATCAACTGGTCAATTGATGTAGCACTGACGCCTTCAGTGCTCAGAGCATATCTCTGGTCAGTGAGATATCTCTGAAGTTTTGAGGCGCCACCAACAGTTGCAAGTTGGGTATCATTTAGATTAATAAGTGCATCATTTACAACCTCAGTTGCAGTTTGGTCTTTGGTAGTTGGTATGACCTGGCAAAGAAACCAGCAGATCAGTTGATACAGTGGATCAAAGGGCTTGGCACAGTCATGCCCAATAGTCAGGGCTTTAAAACAAGTGAACCCATAGGTGATGAGTCTAGCTGGACAGCCAACGTTATCACATTTGAAGTGATGCTGACAGATGGGCTTCTTCTTGTTGTTGCAGCTGAAGCTGTAGCCCTTGTGGACAAAGCCAGCACCCCCTTTCTTGGTCATAATCAGATAGCTGATAGGGTAAGTTGGGGGCACAGCAAAGGAGCCATTTCTGTTGCATACATTATGGATGTTATTAAGATCCCAGAGCTCAATTGGCTCATCTGTAGGAGTACCAGGCTCAGGCTCCTGCTCTTCTTCATCCTCAAGCTCTGAAGTGGGGTCAGAGTGGCAGTTAAAGTTGAATAACTTCTCTTGAGGGTCTGACAGGGAGTAAACAAAAGGAGAATGGGGAGGGGTTGGGCTTGTTTCCTCAGGCTCTGATGAGGGCGTAGGGGTCTTGGGGGGAGCTTTACCCTTAGCAGGCTGCTTTTTAGGGGTAGTTTTGGCCTTTTTGGCCTTTGTAGGAGTGGTCTTGGACTTTGAGGCCTTGGAGGCCTTGGTCGCAGCTTTGGTGGTAGGCTTGGGAGGCATCTAAAAGTGAATTAGTATCAAAATATGAGCAATTTGAGGGTTGTTTTTAAAGAGAAAAACAAGAATGTTTTTAATATAAAAGTATCAATTTTTTTACATAGAAATGTAGAAGAGATCAAATGATATATACTATCAAAATTTCAATGTTTTTTTTGAAAAAATAATTTTTTTATTAGTAACGCAAGTAGGCAAAACTTTGAGTTTTGACTGAAAACTTGCTCTCAAGATGGTGTTTTTGAAGTACTGTAATTGAGATGCCATAGCTCAAAAACATAGTGTTTTTTACCATTTTTTATATTAAATTAAGAAATCTACGGTGGAGCTACCTCAACTGGGCCAAAGAGTAAAACTTGAATTTCTCAAAAACTAGCTTATACAACTGGGGTTAAAAAGTACCCAGTTGTTTAGAGGAGGCCAAAAAATATATATTCGCAAATTTTCATATATTTTCTAACCTTTTTTATTAATGTTGGTTTTGACATGAAACTATACTTCTGAAAAGTGGAAAGCAAGAATTGCAGTGGGGGAATTGATATAGCGTAGCCTTGTGTCATAGGTAATTTCCCCTATCCATTGTGCGCCTTGAATCAATTGGGTGATGTGAAACTCAGTGGAATTTGAAGTGACGTAAATCAAAATGGCGTAATCACCCTCTTCTATATTAAAATCACTATTAAAATATTTTATTGATGAAACCCTTATCAATGTATCCATGTATAATAAAGTTATAAATTACATATAACAAAACTGGTTTTTTTTACCCAGCAATGATAATCACTAGAAGGACTATCATAGTGGCGTCTTTTTAGGTTGTTCCTTTTATAAGTGTTGTAGATTAATACTATAGGAACATCTTCTAGCACTATACCACAGGCTTTATTTTAGTTTGGATATAAACTTATTTTAGTTTAAGATAGAAGGCGTAATTTGAAATGACGTAAAGTTGAGATGGCGTAAACACGCCCCATACTAAGTGATTTCATATGTAAATAAAGTTAGCAAAATAAGATTTAATTAATCTGACTCAAAGTGACGGAATTGAGATGGCATAAATTCGAGATGCTGTATTATAAAAGTATAAGTAAATTTTAACTTTTTGATTGTTTTTTTTATTTTTTTGTGATTCAAAATCACTAATGCAAAAAATGCCATATCAAATTAAATTTAAGATGGCGTTTTTTGAGATGGCGTTTTCGAAATGGCGTGTCCTACTGTTGTCTATTTGCTTGTTATCATCCACTGGGTGAAGTTAAGCAAATTAGAGTGACACAATTAAGCTTAAATTAATATGCCTCTTCATATAAAGAATGTTGTAAGTGACATTGTTGACACTTTACCCTTTTCATTATCTTAACCAACGTGGTAACAACTTCTTATATATACAATGGTAAAATATCATATAACCACTACCTAAATATTATTTTTAATAAAAAAATAAAGAACTTTGATACTTTTTTTACTTATTTTCATACTTTTTTTAATTTTACTATGTGAACAAAAACACACAGAAAACAGCTAATATGCAAGCCCGTGTAAATTTAATTAAGTGTACTATAAAAACATAGTACATTTTCAAAAAAAATGTCAACAGTGACAATGTTGTCAAAAATAATGTCTAAAATTTTTCTAATCAACAATGAGAAATCAGCTTTTTTTACTAATTGTCACTCATAATGTCAACACTTTTCATTTCTCACATATAAAACTTTATATTTTACATAATAAAATCATCTTATTTTTTGATATGTTGTATTTTTAACTTTTTTCATATTTTATAATTTTTAAAATAAAATCTATTTATAAAGCTAATACTTTCACATGAATCTCTTAACTTTTAACTTGTTATTTATAGCTTTAATAAAATAAAAAATACAAGTATTTTTTACCTTTTAAATGCCAATAAAAGCCATATAAAGTTTCCTTTTTATATATTATCTTTTTAAGTGTTTTGTTTGTTTTTTAAATACATTGCTTTATTTTAAACCCTTTTACTTATTATTTTAGGATAAAAACACCTCTAAACAGCCCAAAGAAACCAAGTGTCCCTCTAAGCCAACTAAATCTACCAAGAAGAAGACTGTCTCATCAAAGAAGGCCACCCCCAAGCCCTCCCCTGAGCCCTCTCCTGAGAAGAGCCCCTCTCACTCCACTGGGGGAGAGGAAACTTATGGTTCCCTTACAGATCACAGTTTCTAAAACTTGGCTTCAGATGAGGAGCCAACCAAGAAAAAGCGCTCAGCCCAAAAGTCCCCACCCAAGGATAAGTCTCCTGCACATGAGGAGCACCACAACAAGCCCCCTTCTTCTTCCCCACCACCATTAAACTCCCCCCTTCCAGTTCATCAGGGAATGATTCAAAGCCCCGTCTCAATTACTTCCCTGGCTTCTGCCATGCTCCTGCTGGCCCCATGGGACCCTCTGTTGGCCCATAACATCTGCAATGTTGATGGCAAATTTAAGGTTCTCTTTTCCTTGTCTAAGTATTTTTCTATCATGAGTATAAAGGGTGGGCCAGCCATGGTGGCCAATGGTTATATTTTCTCTTGTAACAACACCAACCGGGGCTTCAAGAGCCAGCACTATACCTGCAAGGACTGCTCCTGCCCAGTGCAGCTCAATACTGAGCGCTGGGACTTGGTCCAAACCATCAAGGGTGAATACACTTGTTTGATGCCAAATACCATCATAGCCCACCTCCTCAAGTGGTATCTTGTCCAGGTCATGCCCACTTCAAAAGACCTTTCCCCAACCCAGCTGGCTGTGCTTTTGTGCAAGTACCTCTCCCCCACCAACTTCAAGAGGGTATCAACCCACACCCAGTTGGTCAAGTTTGTGAGTGATAGGCGCCAAGCCTCAAACCCCCTGGCCAAGAGCGCCGCCACCATTAAAGACCTGTTCCTCACAGATGCCCTAAAAAAACTGAGGATAGTGAGAAGTTCCTGCTCTATGACAATGAGCAGGAAGTGGAGGATAGGATCATTGCCTGCGCCAAAACCCAAAACCTGGAGCAGCTCAATACTGCTACCACCTGGCTGTGCAACAGCACATTTGCAACCTACTTAACCATCTTCAAGCAGCTTTGGGTCCTGCATGGGAAGTTCAATGACCAGGTCATTCCTCTTGTGTTCTTTCTCCTGCCTAGTGCCAAGACAGAAGTCTACACAAGAGCTTTTAAAATTACCTGGGATGCTTTGAGCTCCCTTTCCACCAACCAGCTCCCGCTCCCACTCATGCCACCAGTGCAAAACCTTCCTCTGCTGAGAAGGATGAGTTCACCATAGCTGCAGAGCAGCTAGCTCATGCGCGCTCACTTGGGCCAAAGGTGATCATAATGGACTTCAAGCAAGCTCAGTTCAGAGCCTTTGAGGCCACCTTCAATGGAGAAGTTCAGGGCTGCTTCTTTCATTTTAGGCAGGCTGTGGGGTTCCTGGTCACCAGTCCCCAAAGTATGTCCTGGGTCATAGCCAGGGACCGGCTTGGAGGAGTTGTCATTCTCCAACAGTGGTGAGTGGTTGGTTAGGAGCTTATACTTGGCCTGCATAAGAGCAAACTCTTCCAGTACCTTCCCAATCACTAGGCAAGCATCTTCACCATAAACTTGTACTTCAGCAGGCGCCAGCCCTTCTGTAGGCTGATACCAATCCTGTAATAGTCTAGCAAACTCTCCCCCAATAAACTCCCTTCCTCTATCTGTCATCTCAAGATTCCTAGTCACCTTTTCCCACTCCTCCTGGGCAGACTTACTAGAGGCAAACTTTCTGCACCCTAGGCAATAGGATTCCTTGTCCCCTGGGCTAGGGTAGAAAATGTGGGGTAATTGACTCATTGAGCTTATATAAATTTTATTGTGGGAAATTTGGGTAGGGTCATAATAGGCTTTTTATTCACAGTCAGAAGGAAGATCCCCTTAGAAACCTTATGATATATGGCATTGGGATAGGGAAAAATGAGAGTTTGTGCCTGTACTTGGAGTCCTTCAACAATCTCTTGGACTCCTTGTACTTGGTCTTCAGCTCCTGCTCCTTTGTCTTGGGCTCCTGAACTTTGGTCTTATGCTCCTGCACCTTAGACTTGGGCTCCTGTGTTCTGGTCTCAGGTTCCTGCCATCTGTTCCAGCTCTGGCTTCCTATTCTTAATCTCTGGCTTTTTTTGTAGCTCTTGTGGCCTTTGTAATCCATCTTATCCAGTCCCTGAAGAGTCTCAGATAGCTCTCCCTTTTATAGCCTCTTGTTTCAGACCAAAAACCTCTCTTAGAACTCTGGTCTTTAAAAGCTTAAACTATCCAGTTTCTCTCTTTCTATAATATATTAAACTTTAAAACTTACTTCAGCCAATGAAAGCCTTGAATTTTTTGCTTCTGCTCCTCATTTTTTAGGCTTTAACTCTTAAGTTAAAGCCCTTAAAACACTGATCAAATAGACTCCGGCTTGCAGCCAATCATATGCCTCAATTCAACTTTTTTTGCCAAAAAAGGTTTCCCCAGATGACTTGCTCTTGACCCTGGTTCAAACCCGAGGCTGTCTTGCTCCAGGTAAACAACTGCTCCGCGTTTTGAATGGTTTTGCTGTGATTCCCATCATATTTCCCCCAGCAAATCTCAAGCTCTTCCACATATGTTTTACTTAGGAAAATTTTAACCCCTCAATTTTACAACGTTTCTCTGTGTTTCTCTGTGTTTTTCTCAAAGTTTTGTGACTTCAAACCCGCTTGCTGCTCATCCTCTCGCCTCTCCTAGTTGTTCTTGGCAAAATTTGCCCTTTTGCCCTCACAGTTTCTCTGTTCTATTTCTGGCCTTTTTCTAGCTCCCTTCTGACTCAATTCTCTTCTTTAAATAAATTTACAGTTCTAACAAACTGTATGTTATTTTTTCTCTTCTTTCTTTTTCATTAAATGATATTACATCCTTTTTTAATCATAATCAGGCAGTATTTAATTATTATTTAACTGCTTTTTTTATCCATTTTCCTCTCAAAAGACACTAAAATCAGCTCTTCCAGCCTCTGTATCCAGTCTGGCTAGTTTCTTCAGGTTGTCTCCTGGTTCTGCACCCACATCTTCTCAGCTCTTCAGTCCTGAAACACAAACCTCTGGTCCTTTGGCCATCCTGCATTATGATCAGCTAGTCCTGCATCATAATCTTCTGGTCCTTCAGCTTATCCTCAACCAGTTCCTCAACAAATCCTCACTAGGAACCTCCTTAGTTCCCTCTGCACACTGAACCATATTGGTTCCCACAATTTAATCTGAATCAACAGTCCATCAACTAGCCTTCACTGTGATCAAACAGTCCCTCTTGCTAATCTTCTCTATCAATTCCGTGAACCACCTCAGTTTTTTATCTCAGTCCCCGTTACCAGAACTTGTAGACCCATGCATGAGTCTACATTGAACTGGAGTTTGACTGGGTCCTTGCAAGTGGCAATCCACTTAGGCCATTCAGCCATAGATCAATTCTATGTGTTGTCTTTACTCACCCAGGTGATTAAGTCTGGGCTTTCAGTTGCAGAGTAATCAGCTCTACTTCCCAGAGGCCTGATCACACCAAGTTCTACAGCTTGCTTCCACAAGCAAGCCACCTTGGTGACACCTCTGAGCAAATCTATGCCCTCCAATGCTCACTTTGGGTTCCCCCAAAGCTCCCATAGAGGAATAAACGAGGACACTCTACCAGTCTTTTAGGTAGGATGCTTGCTCACAGACCTTCTGTAAGCGTATTAGGGTACATAGAGCTCTCAGAGCCCTTCCCCTCCCTGGTAGCCCACATTACCTGCCAGGGGTCTAAAACCTACTCACCTCCAGACAGAAAAAGTTCCCTGCTTTCTATCTCAGTCTTCACCCTTCTGCAGCCACAGTTCCCTGCAAGGTGAAGCACTATAGCCCAAAGCAGCCAATTTCTTCTGCTGGATGAAGGCAACATCTGCATTTGGTAGTCCTATGTTACCTACCAGCCAGGCCTTACTTACCCTAGTAGTCCTACATTACCTACTAGCTTACAGCGTCATCAGCTAACCACACATTGTCACTCTTCAGCATATTGTCTTTATTTGAAGCCAAATCAACCCTTGCCTGCAAAACAACACACATGTGGATCACCACACAGGCCCTCATCAAGAATCTCAAGAGAGAGAAGGAGCTTTTTGACAAGTATCTTAATGATGGTAAAGGGAAGTGCCGCTTTGCCATCACCCAGTTTTCTGCCTTGGCTTTTGTGCAGCCAGAGCATACTGGGATTGGCTTTGAGGCCCTCCTGGAGGATGCTTACGTGAAAAAGCACTTCACCATTTTCAAGGGTTATCTTGAGTACTTTGAAAAGAAATGGGTAGGCAAGAAGGTGATCACCCGGAGAGGAAAGAGCAGGGCCACTGCCTCTTGGAATTGCCAGGGCGCCTGCCTCAAGGGGGAGATGAAGACCACCTCCAGCCTTGAGGTTTGGCACAAGCACCTGAAGACCAAGTTTGGGTCCAACTTTTCAGGATACTAAGAGTACTGTGGGGCTTCAGTAGGTGAGGGAGGAGTCAAAGCAGGTACTGGCATGGCCCGCCAGATAATGGGACCTAACTTTACCAGGTAGGAAAGGGACTTCCCAGCCACAGCCCAAGGTCTGGCTGCTAGCAAGGCAGAGTCAATCAATCCTGTGAGCGCCAGGTAAAGTACCCCCATGAATTGACTGTTCTTACCCGTGGCGTCAGAAGTGGGTGGGGTAGAGATGATCAGTTTAGGTGTCAGGGGTGGCTCCATAGGGACCAGGTAGGCAGCAGGATTGTTGTACTTCCCATTGAAGATCAAAGGGTAGAAGGTGATTGCTTTGCCATCACAGAAAATTTGATAGGGTTTCTTGTGTGTGTTTGGGCAGGTGTACCACTGCAAGTCTTCCAAGGTCCAGGGTTTGTGGTCAGGATTTGGGGATACTCAGTGAAATGTACAGGGCCAAATGGAGCGTTAGGCGGACAGTAGTAGTCAAAGGATTTGGAATTTGTCAACTGAATTCTGGCTATCTATCCCAGTAGATGAGTACTGATGCTTG
Source organism: Entomophthora muscae (assembly GCA_014839935.2). Lineage (NCBI taxonomy): Eukaryota > Fungi > Entomophthoromycota > Entomophthoromycetes > Entomophthorales > Entomophthoraceae > Entomophthora > Entomophthora muscae. The sequence continues at coordinate 89,828 of QTSX02005084.1, read as the reverse complement.
GGTGTATGCAGATGGAAGAGTATCAAAAATATGTAGGGAAACAGATTGGCAAACCAAAGGTTCATAACAACTTTATTGGTAAGGATGACAATACAGAACTTTTTCAGGTGCTTCTGGTTTATATAATTACAGACATACAAGTGCCTCTGGGCATTCTTCTGGTGCTATCTGTGTGGCAAAACTTGACATCTCAGGTTCTGCTGTTTGGTTGGCTGCTTCATGGTCATTTTTGGGGTTTTCAGGAACAGTTGTTTGGCTTTTTGATGGTCCATCTTGGCTTGGCTGGCCATTGGTTCTAGCAGGTTTGGCTTCTGGGGTTATGGGGGTTTTCCCAATCTGATCACCTTTTTTGTGCTGGCTTGACAGGCTTTACTGAGACCAAGGAACTTGATTAAAAAAGGGGGTCCCCAATTGGGGACCCCAAATTACTTAATAGAGGATGGGCTTGATCTGGGTTTACTGGGCAGCTATAAATAGCCTGCCCAGGCCCAGCTAAACCCACCAAGGCTTGGGCGTAGCTTTTGGGGCCCAGAATGGGCCCTGCAGCTACCGCCAGGGCAGGAATGATTCCCGCACCTGGATTTGCTTTGAAAAGAAAAAATCCAGGTGCAGGTGAATCTCCCCTGCCCACTAGCCCCGCCTGGTGGCTAGGAGCAGGTTTGATCCCCACCTGTGGCATCAACATTGTTATTTTTGTAAAACAACCCCAAATACAACAAGTTTTTTGCCAAGCTACAGGAGGAGCAGGCCAGAAATGTATCCAAGTTTTGCAACCTGGCTAACCGGGTGGCCCTCAAGAAGAAGTAGAGTAAAGATCAGGAGTACAAGGAGGCAGTGAAAAAGGTGGTGAAGAAGAAGTATAAGGTGGCAGAAATAAAAAACCTTGAAGATGTAGCAACTGCTCTTGCTGGTGGCTTTAATTAGTCAAATAAACTTTGCTTTGCTTTGCCTGGATTGATTTTAATTTTGGATTTTTATATTCTTTTTATTTTTAGATAGTAAATATCTTTTTAGGTATAAATGGTAAGTTTCAGATACAGTTTCAATGTGGTTTAGTAAGAAATATTTTATATTTTTAATTTATCTTTAAGGTATGAGATTTTTTCAGTTATGTTTATATAAAGTATAAATAAATACAATATAGAGCTTTCTTATATTTGTAGTTATTATGATATACTAAATATCTTTATTTTTGGTTCATTGGAATTTAATTTTTATGGGAATAAAAAATAATTTTCTAATAAAAAGTATAATTTACATAGTAAATTAAAAATAGTTGCTTATATCTCCTTATTCTTATTGATCTGGGGTTATTTTTAGTATAATGATTTATTTAAAATATTTTTTATATTAAAAATGTTCAGGGTAAACTGTGCTGTTACTTAAAAAAAGTGTTGACATCCAGGAGACGACATTATGTAAAACCGGATTCACACTTTACTATAGTATCAACATTGAAAGTGCCAACATGGCCACTGCCAAAAATTTTAGTGTTGACATGGGCGCTGTTGCTGTGTGTTCTACTCAGGCTGAATGTTGTTTAGAACCTGGCAGGTAACGCAGACTACCAGGGTGAGAGAGTGTGCCAGCATGGTAGGTAACTTGGCTACCAGGGCTGTAGAATGTTGGGCCCCTAGCAGGTAACGCGGGCTGCCAGGGAAGTGAGGAGCTTTGAGAGCTCTACATACCCTAATACACTTACAGGAGGTCTGTGATCAAGCACTCTACCTAACATACTGGTAGGATGTCCTTGTCTATGTTTCTATGGGAGCTTTGGGGAAGGTCCCAAAGTGAGCATTAGAGAGCATGGATATGCTCAGGGGTGTCACCAGGGTGGTTGCTTGGGGAAGCAGCTTCAGAACTTGGTGTGATCATGCCTCTGGGAAGTAGAGCTGATTACTTTACAACTGAAAGCTCAGACTTAATCACCTGGGTGAGTAAAGACAACTGCATATACTTTATTGATCTTTGGTTGGATGGCCTAAGTGGTTACCACTTGCAAGGGCCTAGTCAAATGCCAGAACAATGTAGACTCATGCCTGGGTCTACAGGTTCTGGTAACAGGGACTGGGATTTAGAACCAAGGTAGTTCAAGTGTGGGATCAACAGTGAAGACTAGTAAGAAGGAATGTATGATCACAGTGAAGACTAGTTGAGAGACTGTTGGATCATGTTGAAGCTTGAAACCAATATAGTTTATTGTGCAGTTAGACCCAAGGTGGTTTATAGTGATGACTAGTTGAAGGACTAGAGGATCATGATGCAGTATTAGCTAAAGGACCAGAAGATAATGATTCAGGATTAGCTGAAGGACTAGAAGAGCAGGATTCAGGAGTAGCTGAAGGACTGGTTTAAGCCGCTTGATGACTGGAAAGGGTTGCTTGCTAGACTGAAAGGGTTGTTGATGAATGAGGAAGGACCAGAAGACCATGGTGAAGAGCAAGCTGAAGGACCAGAAGATGATGATACAGGACTAGCTGAGGAACTGGAAGATGGCTTAGAAGGACTAGCTGGAATGAATACAGGAGTTAGAATACTGGTCTTGGTTTCTTAAGAAAGAAAATTATAAGAAAGAAGCAAAGGGGAGAGGAAAAGAAAAAACCTTCAGTGTTTAAAATTTAATTTATTAAAGAGTTGATTTAGTAAGAATAAGCAGGGAAAGGCCGTAAACAGGAAAGAGAAACTGTGAGAACAAGTGTTGGAAATTTACCAAAATGTTTAAGAGAGATAAAAAGGCAAGCAACAGGTGAGTTTGAAGAGGAAAATGGTTGAAGAAACGCAGGGAAACTTGGAGAAACATTGAAGAAGTGAGGGTTCAAAAACCCCTATATAAAAAATTTGCAAAAGCATTCAAGTTTTGCCAGAGAAATGTGACAGGAATTACAGCAAAACTGTTCAAGTTGCGGAGCAGTTGTTTATCTGGAGAAAGACAGCTCTGGGTTCAAACCATAGTCAAGAGCAAGTCATTTGGGTAAACTGTTTGATAGAACCATTGAATTGAGGCGTTTGATTGGATGCACAATAAATCCTATTTGATCAGTATTTTGAGGGTTTAAACTGAAGAGTTAAAGCCTAAAAAATGAGGAGCAGAAGCAAAAAATTCAGGGCTTTCATTGGTTGAAGTAAGTTATAAAGTTTAATATCTTTTAGAGAGTGAAAACCTGAATAGTTTAAGCTTTATAAGACAAGAGTTCTGAGAGAGATTTTAGACTGAAACAAGGAGCTATAAAAGGGGAAGCTATCTGAGGCTTTTCAAGGACTGGATCAAGTGGATTACTAAAGCCACAAGGACTACAGAAGGAGCTTACAACCAAGATAAAGGTGCAGAAGCCTAAGATAAAGAATCCAGAGCTGGGAATAAGGAACTGGAGCAAACTGCAGGAGCCCAAGATTAAGGAGCAGGAGCCCAAGACCAAATACAATGAGTCCAAGAGATTGTTGGAGGACTCTGAGTATTGGCAAACCCATATTATTTCCCAAACCCAGGCAATATATCAGAAATTTTCTAAGGGAATCTTCCTTTTTAACGTGAATAAAAGCCTATTTTGACCCCTGTCCAAATTCTCCCAGTGATAAAAATACAAGCCCTATTAGTGAGATACCCCATATCTTTTACTCTAGTCAAGGGGAGGAAGATACCTATTGTCAGAGTTGTAGAATATTTGCCACCAGTAAGAATTCCCAGGAGGAGTGGGTGAGGTTGACTATACATCTTTAAATGACAGATAGGGGACAGGAGTTCATTGGGAATGAGTTTACTAGGTTGCTGAAAGACTGTTGTAGGCCTACAGAAGATTTAGCACCAGATGAAGTACAAGTGCATGATGGGGATGCGCGCCTAGTAATAGGAAAATTATTGGAAAAGTTTGCACTAATGTAGGCTTGGTATAAACTTCTAGCTAGCCAACACCCTCTACTAGTAAATGATAACTCCTCCAAGCCGGTCCCTGGCTATGACCCAGGACATACTTTGGGAACTGGTGACCAAGAACCCACAGACAGCTTGTACTTATTCTTGACAGCTGACTTGATATACTCTTTTTAAATGCTAGCCTTGCACTATTTTATCCTATTTGGAGCCCTTACTTACATATCCCTAAAGGAGGAGATAGTCTTCCCCTGTTCAGCCTTAAGGTTCTCAAAGAAGGTGTTGTATCTGGGATTCACCCCAAAGGAGGACTTAAGATGTTTATGCCAGTTTCCAGGCACAATGTTGTCTTCATTTCATCCTTGAGAACGGCCTGCTAGTAATTCCAGCTTGCCTTTGCTGTTGGCTTGCCCCTGCAGCTGACCACCTTGCACCCCACCCATTGTGGCTCATAGTAGTCAAAGCAAGGTTGGGACTCAGCTTCATGGCTCAAGGCATAAGGGTTGTTACAGAGAAGTTCAAATCCTTGCCCAACATGCTCAGGCTTAATAAATACAAGAGCAACAAACTTCTGGATCAGAAACTTGCATTTACCAGTTGTATCTTGTTGTGTGAGAGCTGAGGAGGATCTTGCCCTTCAGGCGTCTATTAATAGCTTGTCAGTAATCAAAGAAACACCCTTGTAACTTGCCATTGAAGGGTTTTACAAAGGAATTGTATTGGGCTGTCTCATAATCCATGATAATTATTTTGGGGCCAAGGGCTAGATTGCTTTTCTTCTCTTCAGAAGCTAGGGTGACTTCATCTTTATCAGTGTCATCAGGATTGGCCTTTGTTGACAGGCCAGGATCCTTTCCAGTCTCCGTGGGAATAGCTTTAAGGCCCTTCTGTAGAATCTTAGATGCTCTTAGGTAAATCTCCTCTGTGGCTCCAGGAAGAAGAAGATATGCAAAGGGGAGGAATTTATCATCAAGCTGAGCATGCACTACCTATAGCTGATAGAATAACTTGGGACATGTTGCAAATGTCCCATCACAGAGCCAAGTCTCAGTGGCATGCAGTTGCTCTAGATTCTTATAGGTGGCATAGTATATTATCCTTTCTTTTGTACCATGCCCATCATCATGAAGAAGAAACTGCTCATTTTATTGGGTCATCTGCAACTCAGGAGTAAGGACCAGGTCTTTTAGTTGGGTTGCACTTTTTCTAATTGGGTTTAGCTCTTGGTGTCTATCACAGATATACTTAGCAAGTTGTTCACGGCCAGGGAAAATTTTAAGGTTCTCTTTGAATAAGTGTTTTGTGGCCTTTACTGCCAGGTGAGTTGCTTTAGTGTCTTTTGATACTGGGACTATTTAGAATAGGTATCATTTGAGCAGCTTCTCAATCAAAGTGGTGGGAGGCATGCAAGTATGTTTCCCCTTTTCCAATATAACTGTATCCCAACCTTGGGTGTTTAGGCGTGCTGGGCAGCTTCTGTCTTCACATGTGTAACGTTTGCTCTTGCTTCCTTGCTTATGATTATTACAGTCAAACACATAGCCATCACTGACTATGCTTGGGCCATCATTGACTGAAATCAATGGAAAGAATTTTGGGGATCTCTCTGGGATCCTGAAGGAGCCCTTAACATTGCAAATACTTTCGGCTTTTATTGCATCCCATGGCCCAGGGGGTGGGTGTTGAAACCCCAGGAAATTACTCATGTTGCTCATCATCTTCATGTTCACCAGGGGAAGGTTCAGGAGAGGACTTGAAGCTTGCCTTTCCTTTCTTCTTGTTGATGGGATCTTTATCTTCCTCAGACTCATACCAGCTAGGAGAGGTGAAACCATCATCAGAGTCCTTCTCAGAAGCTGAAGGTGTGGGATTTTCTTTCTTTATATTTTTAGCTGTCTCTTAGGCACTTTTTTGTAAAAGAAGAAGCCTTAAGCTTAAAAGTGCCCCTGGCAGTTTTTTATTGGGCCTTTTCTTATTAGGCAAGGTTTCTTTGATTTATCTTATAAAGAAAAGGGGGTTAGAGAAATTACTGTGAGTAAAGTATAAAAAGTGAAAGTTAAAGCTGAAAGTATATCAAGTTGTGGAGAATTATTATATAGGCTATGCAAAAAACCTTCAATATTATTAATATATGCAGTGTTGAGGCTTTTTATTAAGAAAAAGTTGAACAAAACTACATTTAAATGTTCAGTGTTAACATTTTAAGCGTTGACATGTATTGAAATTTTGATTCTAGACAATTGGCCTAAAATATCTTCTTAATTCTGATAGTCAACTTGTATACAGTTGGCATTATTGAGGTAAATTACTATTTAAAAACATATAAATCTTAATTAAATTAAGATCAGGTTTGAAATCTAGACTGAAATAGGCTGTTTAGAGTTTTGGCTATAATAAAGTTATATTCATATAAATTTAAAAGCTAACTACTACATGTTGTAATAAGTAGTTTTATTATTATGTGAAGTTTTGGTTCCTAAGCTTACCATTCTATAAGTTGAAATTGTTAAGCCACATCTTTTGCTTATTAGATTAGTGAAGTTGACAACTTTGCCGGAGTTGACCTTCTTTTATAGCAGAGCTACTATTAAATCTTGCTTAAATTATGTCATTGTGGTTGCTTAACTTATTACCCTTGTCCCACTTTTGCTTTTGTGTTGGGTTCCCTTTGTGTTGGCTTAAATGAAACTATATAAATCCTAGTTTTAACCTATACAATCTGGCTTAATCCACTGTTTAAGGGTTAACCAGAACACATTCAGTGGTTTCAAAGCTACAATAAACCACTAATATAATATACAGCAAAGCTTGAAATTTTTACCTACTATATGTCAGACAACTATAAAACAAAGGGCCAAATATGGATATAGATAACTTATTATAAGTAAATATATTCTGGATTATGTAGATTTTTATTAAGAAATATAATAAACTGTTAATTTATGTTGACATTGTGTAGATTCATTGTTGAAGTTGGGCTTAAATTTAAAGTATAATAATTTGGTATTTTTAATAGTGATTTCCTTCTTATTTGGTAATAAAAATTAAGCCTGTTCTTAGTTGGTGTTGAAATTGGCTTTGTTTTATCCTTGATGATCAATTCTGGCTATGGAATACAATATAAAAAATTAGTTTATTTAGAAAACAGCTAGTAGGCTTTGGCCTAAGTGCAAAATTGAAGTCAACTGTCTGCATATCAACAAAGTGTTAACATGAAGATGGTTTAAATGTCAACTGTTCTGGCTAAATGGGTCATCATAACAATATAGTCTATTGAACTATGGTAAAGGTACCATCTAGTTCCCAACAATTCCCCAGGGTAAATCTGGTAGTACGCAACAGTCAAGACGGGATTTACTTTGAACAGCTTATTAAAAGAGTTTAAGCTATTTGATTTTAAAGATGAGGGGTTAATGGGTTTGTCCTTACTGTTAATGGGGTGATGAAGTCTAAGCAGATGATCTATAGGGGGATTAGGTAAGTTTATGGTTTCAGTAGAGGTATCTGATGATGTTGAAGGTGAGCTTGTTCTGGAACCGGGTTTCTGATTAGTAGCCCCTTGAGTAATCAGCTGTAGCTCTGCTATGGATGGAAGGAACTGGGGTTAGGGTTGATTGGATCTGGAGTGATGGCGAGGGGGTTATTTGAATGGGTGTTGGGGAGGGGTCGGTTGTTGAGATGTAAGGATGGTAGGCGGATAAGGAATTAGTGGATGGGGTTTATAGAATATTCCAAGTGTTCTATGGATATAGAGGGGGGATTGAGCGGAGGAAGTCATGGGAGTGATGTACTTGTTTCTAAGCTTGGCGGTGGTGGGGCTGGGGATGAACGGGGTTCTGATATTTCTGGCGGTTCGGGCCAAGCACGAGTCAAGGGAAATGGTGGTGGTGGTGGGGCTGGCTTTGGTGGACATGGTTCTGCCAATGTTTACTATTGCGTCGGTTATCTACAACCTAATTACGCGCAAGCCGATCGATAGTGTTCCTCTTATGTGCACCATCGAAGGGGTGGTGGATTTCGTCAGCGTTTTCATGTCCATGTTCCTGGTGGCAGCAATCGCGCTGGTGCGTCTGTCCCATGTGATAAAGTGGGACATCCCGTTTGGCCTGAGGTATGCGCTGGCAAGCTTTGCTTTGGTGTTTGTCGGGCTTTGCGTCGCGTGCGGGCTTAGGAACGAGTTCTACATTCTGGAATCCAACATCTACTGTGCTCCAGTAGCCGCTACGTCGCCCATTTCCATGGCAGTCCTTGTGCTGCACAGCCTATCGCTGCTCGTCTTCCTGGGCATCACCCTTGCATGCTATGCCAAGATAATATCTGCCCTTCTTTCTAGTTACAGGGACTTCAATGCCATCAACCTTCACAACGACATTGTCATCGCTCCCACTCAGCACTGGGAAACCAAACGCCCTGGCATCATCCGAACAACTGTCATCATCCTATCCTACCTCATCACCATCCTCCCTCCTTCCATCCTCATGTTCCTGGAAGCAGTGCTTCCCATGCCAATCTCCAAATCCCTCAACACCCCCATCGATCTCTTTATCGTCTCCATCTCCATCCTCAACCCCTCGCTTGTCCTGTTTGCCCACTCCGCCATCTTCAAGGAACTCACGCTGCTATTTACCCACACACCCTAATCCCAACACTTTGACCAAAAGCATCCATGCTTTTCCAACCCCAATCGAATAAAAATACCTAAACTAAACACAATTGCCCGAGTTCTTTTGAATCCCACGCCGATGCGCTGCGATATTACTTTAGCTCCATATTTGGCATGTCTCCAATTTCAACAGGCCACCGGAGCAGAGTTCGTTAAACTCACAATCTCTTCCCTAACCACCAATCATCCTCCCCTACCAGCGGAAATCCCATCAATCACAACTCTCTAGCCAATCAGATCCTATCACAATCCCCTCTGATTGGTCGATCCTCTGTAATCCATAAACCATGTTTGAAGTTATTCACAAGCCATAAAATATCGTATGCAACCCAATCGGCAAATAGCTACCAATCCCGACTGTAACACAGCTAGCTTCCTATACAAATCCTTAAACATAAAATCTTACAGGTTTATAACCGCAGCGCCAATCCAACTTCCAAGGTTCAGCTCAACGTCCTAAGCCCTAGATCTAATAGCCAATCATATTCCACAACCATTCAGCCGCCATACCTTGAACCATGAAAAATGATTGCAAATCAAAACTTCCTTAAGCCATTGCCTATTGAAGCAAAGTATATCCCCATCTCAATAGCTAGCCAGAAAGTTCTTTACTGAAGCAACCAAACCACAAGACATCGAATGCCTTCCTAACCAACCCCATAAGGTTTAATTAATAAGGGTCGGTTTAGCATTTATATTTGATCAATGAAACCCCATCCTCTACACATACCCAGTTGGCTAAATCTATCCACTCTGTCGACGAGGTCTTGAAAAGCTTGGTGCGATATCTAAAAGATTACATTTCAAACCTAACCCCGCCGACAAGTTTTATAGATTTTAATTTAAAGGATCCCTCCCGCTTCAACCCCCAAACTGAAATTTCAATCCGCGCCTCCCATCCCAACCAACCTCAACACATATCCACTGCTCGTTAAAGCCCCAATAAACCATGATCTGACATCATGCTTTCAAAACGGCCCCCTTGTCGTTACATCTGTAACTGAACTCACCAGAACCCAGACCTGCTTAAGGATATCCCTCAATATGACTAAAGGCTATCATATAAAATGGTAACTGTGGTGAAGTTGAGCACCGCATATGTGAATCTATTAGTATTTTTGGCTTAACTGATTTTAAGCTAATTTATACTAGTAATATAGGGGTTCAACCCCAAAAACCAAGATTAATTTTACTCAATTTTGACTCTGTTTAATAATTTGGTTAGCTAAAAGATCAATTTAAGGGGCAATTTATAAGTAAATTTAAAAAAATTAGAAACCAGTGTTCAACACTCTAAAAGAAAAAATGGCCAGTTTGACACCTTTTAGGCCAAATATATTTTTACTAATAAAATACATATGTGCTTATATAAAACTTGTTATTTACTATTATATTTTTATTATTAGTGTCCATAGTTGTTGATCAGGCTCCCAAGCACCACTATACTGGATTTAGTGGCATAGACATTAATCAAATACCCCACTTGTTTTACATTATGTCATTCCCAGGTTTTTGGATTAAGTGGTGCCACATAAATTAAGCCTGATTTATTAAGAGATTTCATATGTAAGTTATAAAAAACTGAAACTCAACATCTTCTTTGTTTGACTCTATCCACTTGACACCCAATTGGTTTCAGATTTAACTAATCAAAGGCTTAGAATTAAGGCTAAATTTATGAGTGACACACTATGAGCGCCACTCAACACCCATCCACCCAACACTTTAACCTGGGGATTAGTACAGAGGGCTTCTTAACGTTTTAACCAACACTATGGTAAATAATTCACTCCCAGCACCTCACAGCACAAATTAAACACTAATAAACACCTTCCCATCCATTTACTCTTTTAAATTATGTTGTATTTGATAAGGAGCGCCTTTTGGGGAAGCTTCAAATATGGAATTAGGAAAGAAGAGAAGTATCTTTTATTGGATAATATTTTAGACTTATATAGATTTGGCTGTGGCATAGATTTAATTGGATTGAACCTGGGGGTTGGTCATGTGCAGGATAGGTTTGAGCCACTGGATACTTGGATTGTCATGTGACATTGCTTGGTTGCCATTCTTGGTATGTTGAACTGTATATTGGAAGGGCACCAAATTGGGCAATGGCAGGATGTTAAGTAAGTTGGAAGTAGCCAGAATGTTTGTACATCCAGACCCTTGACACCCCCTTAAGGGGTTACTCTAGTACATCAGGAGGGGGCTTTGTCTTAACAGCTGCCACCTGATGTTCCTGGAGCTGTTTAATAGTTGGTACCAGTATGGTCAAGTGTTCTCCCTTGCTAAGGCGGAGACAGGTTCTGTGATATTTCTTGACAATAGGGGTTTTGGCACCTTATAATTTCACTAGATAGGTGTTCTGGTCTGGTCTGTACTTGATGATTCTTCCTGGTCCTCTGTGTACTGAGTCTAGTTTCTTTCTGTTGCCAGCTAGGACCCAGACGGGGAGTTGATGAGGAGTGGTTCCTCTGTAGAGGGTACCTTTTGTGTTTTGAGCCTTTTTATTTCTGCTATTTTAGCTTTGAGGCGTATGTGTCGTAGAGTTGGTACTTTTCTACTGTGGGGGGTTTCCCCAGGGGGTCTTTACATATGGCTTCTTGTTGCGGGTAATTATTTCTGGTTTGTATCTGTAAGTTAGTTCAAATAGTGAATAGCCTTTCCCTTGATTGGTGCAGACCCAGGATAATAGTAATGTATGTTTTATGTATAGTGGCCATGTGTCTTTGGCTTTGCCATCCATTATTTTCTCTATGGTCCTGATAAGGCTGCCGTTTAGGCGTTCAACTCTGCCGTTGGCCTGTGGCCTGTAGGGCAAGGTTGTGGCGTGTTTAATGTTTTTGGATTTTAAATTGTTGTTTACTACATGACCTGATAACTTGGTTGCTCCATCAGTTATGATGTAGTCTGAAGTGCCGTAGTTGGCTATGATTGCTTTATTAATGAATCAGTTTATTGTTTCTGCTTTATGGTCCTTTGTTGCCCAGCAGATGGGCCAGCGTGTGGCAAATTTGATGGCTACAATTAGGAAATATTGGTTTGTCTTTGTTTCTGGGAAGGGGCCCACTACGTCCAGTCCCTAAACCTTAAATGGTTCCGGGTTGGGTATTGGGTTAACTGTTGGCTGCAGAGCCTTGGTACTGGCGTGCTTTTCACACACTGTGCACCTTTTTAGAACATTGACTATGCCTTGCTTCAGATTGGGCCACCATACTATATCTTTTAATGTGAGATATAGGTTGTTAGCCTTTGTGTGTCCTAGTAGACAGTGATGTCTTAATATGGTGTCAACTCTTTGTGCAAGTGGGATGGAGGGAACATGTTTATCTTTAATGGTGCAGTATACAGTATCATTTGATACATGGAAACACTTTTTGTTCCTTACTAATGTATCATGGGTCAGTTGGTGTGTTGAGGGGCCTTTCCCTTTGGTTTTATACTCAGTGTTGTATAGGTTTGGCCATTCAGGGTCCAGGTGGTCAGGATGATCCTCTCTAGGCTGATATAGTCTAGAGAGAGCATCAGCCGTGACCAGCTCTGCTCCCTTTTTGTATTGGATGTCCAAATTGAGCTGCTCTATCAGGGACATCCATTTGGCTTGTTGCTGTGCAAGTGTGTTATGATTTTTAAAATAGATGAAAGATTTATGGTCAGTTAGTACTCAGACATTTAAATGTCCTTCTAAGTAACATCTCTATTTCTTGCATGTGTGATATATTGCTAGTAATTCCTTGTTGTGTATTGGGTATCTCTGCTCAGTGTTGGTTAGTTTTCTGCTTTTGTAACATACTGACAGGAAGTCTTGTTGCCCTGGCTGGCAGATGCGCAGGACTGCGCCAATGGAGGTGTCACTGGCATCCAACTTGAGCTTGTAGCACCTGTTGTTATTAGGGTATTGCAAATTGGTGCTTCAATCAAAGCTTGTTTTAATAGTTGGAAATTATTGACACATTCTGGTGTCCAGATGAATTTCTTTTTGGCATTACCCTTGGTTAAGTTGTTGATTAGTGTGGTGAGTTTTCCGCAGTCTTTGATGTATTTCCTTGGGTAAGCTACCATTCCAAGAAAGCATCTAACTTGTTTAACAAAGGTGGGGCATTGCATGTTATTTATGGCTTTTATTTTGTCTGGATCTGATTTGATGCCATTGTTAGAGACAATGTGGCCCAAGAACAGGAGTTCCTTTTCCATAAATTGGCACTTACTTGGTTTTGCATAGAGTTTGTGCTTTGCGAGTCAATTGAGTGTCTTGCGGACATGCATGAGGTGTTCCTATTTTGTTTTTGAGAATATGATGATATTGTCAAGGTAGCATGATGTATTTGAGAGTCTGTTTAGCGCTTGGTTCATCATGGTGACAAACTTGTAGGAGCGTTGGTCATCCCAAAGTATATTACCCTACACTCAAAGGATCCAAATTGTGTACAGAACATAGTTTTTAGTATGCCTTTTTCCTTTACTTCAACCTAGTTGTAGCCTGAGGTGAGGTCAATTTTGGAGAAAAATTTGGCTCCTGAGAGTCTTGCAAATAGATCCTCTATGAGTGGTAGGGGATATTTATTCTTTACTATGCTTGCATTTAGTGCTCTGTAGTCAGTTACTAGACAAAGAGTGCCTTCCTTTTTCTTTACAAAGAACACTGCTGCCCCCCATGGGGATTCAGACGGGCAAAAAAATCCTTTTGCTAGATTGTCCTCAATGTGTGTTTTGAGGGTTTGGGTCTCCATGGGAGAGAGTCTATAGAGGGGTGCAGGTTTAGGCATGGCTTTACATAGGTTAATGCCATGTTTGACCTCCTGTTTGGGGGGTAACTCTGTGAGTTCTTCTTTGAATACATGAGTGTATTCATTTAGTAGTGCCAAAAGTTCTGGGCATTGGATTTTTGTTATTTTTATATTATTGAATTCAGTGTATCTCATTATGTAGAGGGTACTATCTTTGGTTAGACGTTCTGAGTTGTCCTGGTTTATGACCTGGGCAAATACTGTGGCTCTAAGAATGAGGTTGTTGGGTTCTTTGAGGATATTAAAATTGACTCTGTTGCATTTGATGGTCATGGTTTTTGTTTTCCAACATATGCTGGGGTTCACTTGGGTGAACCAGTCCATGCCTGCTACAATGTTGTAGTTTATATTGTTCACAACAAGTCCTTTGATGGACGTTTGTATGCCTTGGAGATCAATTCTGAAGGGAGTTGTTTCACCTTTGAGTAGAACCTTTGATTTTTCTGCCATTCTGGCATATTTGAAGTTGGATTTGACAACTGGTATTTTGTATTTGGTTACAAATGGTTTGCTAACCATGGTGTGTTGTGCAACAGAGTCAAATTAAACTTAGTGTGTATGTGATTTGTAAGTGCATGGATAGACAAGAAGTTGTGAGCAATCTTTAATTTGTAAGCTCATAAAAATGGAGGATTGTATGACACATGGGATGCAAGCAGCAAGGTTCATGCCTTGGTACAGTTTCTTGTCAAGTTGGGGGGAGACAGGGGCACTTAAGCCTGTTATCCCTCCTCTTTTCCCTGTTCCTCTGTTTCAAGACATTTGAGGTCAGAAAATGTGGGGTCAGATTCATAGCGGGTTGCTATTTCAGCATTGTTTACTTTGGCGGGGTCCTCTTTCTTGGGACAGGAGCGGTTTTTGCTTTGGCTGTGATTGCCATTTTGCAGTTGGAGTTGTTGTTGCTATGATTGGTGTTCTGGCGTTTATTGCCATTGGAGTTTTCTCTGCCATTACTGTTTGAGGAGCAATTGTTGTTGCATGCAGCATATTCCATGTTTGCGCGTTTTTCAGCACGCTTGGCTTCAGCAATGAGTGCAGGCATGGAGGTGCTGGCCTCTGGGCGGATGAGGGCAGCAACAGAGGATTTCATTCTGTTGATGAATGATGCTCTGGTATGTACGTTGTCAGCTTGTGCTGGGTTTTGGATTTTGCAACGTATTTCCTCAAATTCATTGGCGTAAGCTGCAATAGTGGTTTTCTGAGGAAGATCACTGAGCTGTAATGCAATGTCTTGGAGGGATTTGGTGACGCAGAAATTGTGCGTAATGTCCATTTTGAAATATTCCCAGTTGTCAAGCTGGTTGTCAGTTTGGGAGCCAACCCAGGTGACAAACCAGTTATCTGCGGCCTCGTACAGGCGCTTGCTGGCTTTCTGGACCCATTTCTCATGGGGATGCAGCTGGCACAGAGTTTAGCGGCTGAGTGGTCTAGCCAGTTGATGACATTTTCTTTGTTTTTACCAAAGAACTTGTCAATACCAATGTATTTGATGTTGGTAACTTCACCTGTGATAGGTTGTTGTGTGTTCTTTTGTGGTTGAAGAGAGCAACTGTATTGAATTATCTTGGCGCATGCTTTGGGCATGACCAGACCTTTGAATACGGTGCATCCACTAGGTATATCTTTTTCAATGTTGTGGGCGTGGAAGTACATCTTCCAGGTATCCTGGGATGTGGCCTGATTGAGTACGTGAGCAAAGGTGGGCAGGTTCTGTTCAGTCATTTTCTCTTTCATGGGTGTGGTCAAAAAACTGTAGCTGCTACCAGTGATAAGGAGCACCTTTTGGGGAAGCTTCAAATATGGAATTAGGAAAGAAGAGAAGTATCTTTTATTGGATAATATTTTAGACTTATATTGATTTGGCTGTGGCGGAGATTTAGTTGGATTGAACCTAGGGGTTGGTCATGTGCAAGATGGGTTCAAGCCACTGGATACTTGGATTGTCATGTGATATTGCTTGGTTACCATTCTTGGTATGTTGAACTGTATATTGGAAGGGCACAAAATTGGGCAATGGCTGGATATTAATTAAGTTGGAGGTAGCCAGAATGTTTGTACATCCAGACCCTTGACATATTTTTTATTTTTGAGCATATGAAACTGCCTTGCTTTTGGGTTAACTTTTGAACCCTTTTTAAATTTAGGCAAGTTATTATATGTAAAAAACATAGTAAATTTGATTTTTCTGCTTGACTTTGGGAAACTCAACAGTGAGAATTCAGCTTTTCCCAGCTGATCAACAGTGCCAAACTTGACACTTTACTATGTTTTGAATTTTCAACTCTCAATAAGAAAATTCCACATTATAATTTTTTGCAATTATAATCTACTACTCTTTTTGCTGCTCCCCATACAACTTTTATATACTTTTTTGATTCTTATTTATACTTTTACATTAATTTAGCACTAAGATGTTATGCTGAACCTAACATCTTTTATGCTTCATCATAAAATCACAGTTTTTCTATGTTTTAACCTTTATATCTATACTTTGAGTTTCTATTTTGCTTCAATTTACTTTGTTATGTTTTTTCTTGATAAAAAAATTTGTTTGCATATTTTTTGTTTAACTTTTGCTGTCCTTTACCTCTTTGTGTTTTATATCTTTCATACTATTTTATTTACAAAACTAAACTTTCCTTTAGACAAGATCAAACAAGAACAATAGGCCTATCAAACGCCAAGCCTACAAGGGCTCTGAAGAATCAGCCACCACACCCAAGCGTGTTGAGAAGCCTGAAAAAGCAAAGTACTCAAATCCATCTCCACCACCCTCATCTTCCACTTCCCCTTCACCTTCCCCCAAAATTCCTCACCCAATACATCTTATGATGATCTTACTGACCACTCATTTTATCACTCAGAGGCTGACTCCGAGCCCACCAAGGAGCGGCATACCAAGAAGTCAAAGGCTGCCAAGGAGCCCACCTCTTCTTCTGGTAAGAAAAGGGAGGCATCCAAGCAGACCTCAAAGAACCATTACCCTCCATCTCCTGATGGCTCTTCCCCCTCCCTCATCCAACCCCCAAGATGAGCCTTAGGAGTACTCCAAGAAGTTCAAAGCTTCTGATCACATGGCTTGGGATCCATCAGCCATCCACAACATCTGCAATGGGCACAGAGAGTTCAAATTTCCCAAGCGCTTCCCCCATTACTTCCCCATCATGTCTGTAAAGGGCAGTCCTGGCTATATCACCAATAATTACATCTTCAACTGTAATGATCATAATTGCCAAACCAAGAGCAAGCACTTTGTCTGTAAGGATAAGACTTGTGGGGCCCGCCTGAACACCAAGGGCTGGGAGTGGGTAACTGCTGAGAAGGGGGAGCACACATGTGAGCCCCTCAATCATTTAATCACTTGGATGCCTAAATGGTATCTGGTTCAGATGATCCCCACCTCCTCTCACCTCTAGGCTTCTGATCTGGCCATAAAGGCCTTGCAACATCTCAAACCCAACAATATTAAGTTGGTGCCAACACAGGAACAGTTGTTCAAGTTTATCAGCAACAAGAGGATCACTGCTAATCCCCCCAAGGCCTCTGACGTCCTATTAGAGCTCACGCTCACTTATGAGCTTAAGCAGCTCCCAAGTGGGGAGCGCTTCCTCCTTCATGACAATGAGACCAGCCCCAAGGACCACATAATCTGCTACACAACTCAGCAGAACCTGAGGGAGTTGAAAAGGGTGTCAACCTGGATAGTTGACAGTACCTTTGCCACTTGCCCCTGGATGTTCAAACAGCTCTGGTTGATTATGCTCAGATTGATATCCAGGTGATTCCACTTATCTTCTTCCTTCTCCCTGGGGCTACCAAGGCCATATACACCCATTCTTTCTCCATATTTTTTTAGAGCAATTCCCCTCCTTCCCCCTGACAAAAAAATGATGCCAAGAAGACCCCCCACACCTGCAGTAACCCTCCTGCCGCTGACAAGGACCAGGCCACTGTGACTGTACAACAGTCACTGTTAAGTATTTAGCTGAATAAATAATCCAAGATGTAAAGTTGCTCTGTTTTTGCTGTTTGTTTTATGTAGATAGGTTTGGCTGGAATTCTTCAGATAAAGATTCCTGAAAACTTAGTATCCATATTTAATAAAAGAACAGAAGGCAAGATTGGCTGAATCGATCTCAGAGACTAGGTGTCTCGGAAACAATTTAATTAACCAGGAAGATTAATTAATAAATAAATGGGAATATAATTAATGAGGATTTAGTTATGTTAGTTAATTGCCTTGACTGTGTCAAGAAGTTTGGTTAAGGTTAAGCAAAAGTAAACCCCCTAATTTTGGGTTAAAAGCACTTTTTTGGTAAATTCATTAGGTTAAAAGCGCTGCTGCGCCACCTAATTGATTTGAGAAGTGCTGAGGCACCACCCAGTGAATTTTTCAGGTGCTGGGGCGCCGCCTTAGAAAATTTTTGGGCGCTGTGGTGGCGCCTGGTTTGAGTTTCAAAGAGTTTTAATGGGTTTTAAGACAAAAAAATCATTAAATGCAAAGATAATCAAATAAGGGTAATGATGTCTAGGGATTCAGGTTTGATCAGCTAGTTCCCATTTGGAACATTGAGAGCCAAGTTTTGGAATGTGTATATTCCACAGGGTTTTGGCGCCGGGAGCTGAGGAAGCTCCATGCCAAATTGATACATTGAGGTAAATGGTGTCAGGT
Organism: Entomophthora muscae; assembly: GCA_014839935.2. Lineage (NCBI taxonomy): Eukaryota > Fungi > Entomophthoromycota > Entomophthoromycetes > Entomophthorales > Entomophthoraceae > Entomophthora > Entomophthora muscae. The sequence goes on along the minus strand of QTSX02005084.1, from coordinate 71,835 downwards.
GACTCCTTCTCATTATAGGTTAATTCTCATAGGCTGAGAATTACAGGGGATCTTTTAGGTAAAGATCTAGTTTTAGATGACTCAAATTTTACAGAACACCTGATGAATCATAGGTTGATTCAGGAACCAGAGGGGTTTTCAGCCAAATATGCCCCAAATGGTATATAAGCAAAAACAGCTAAATTTTAATAAAGATATATTGTCAATTTTGACGCTTTCCCCTCAAAATACTTTTTAATTATCATGTTTTCTTTACTATCATTTGAAAGAGCAAAATTTGGGGTGCTTTGTGTAGAAACTGCGGCTGCTAGGAAGGAAGTTCCCACCAGTTCACTTGAGGAGGCTTGGGCAAGTTTGGAAGTCTCTAAGGTAGCACCTGAGGAATCTTTGGTAGAAGTGAAAGCGGCTTTTGAAGAACTATATTCTGACTATTTTTACAAAGAGGGAACCCCTGTACAAGGAAATCAAGTCTATACATGGTACTCCTGGAACTTGCTGTTAGGGTTCAATGAAATTTTACAACAGGTGAAGAACAGAGCTTTTCATGAAATTGAGGCGTTAAGAAATAGGGAGGAGAAGAGTGTCAAGATTATGGCTTGTTGGTGGGGTGACAAATAAAGTGTTGTCTCATAAAATTGCCTCCCTGGAGGCAAAGCTCCTCAAAGCTTTGTCACAGGAAAGTAACAGTAATAAGAGTCAAGGGCAAGATAATGGTAAGTTTGACTGGTTGGACCTTGATCATCACAGCCACCCTGGACTTGGAGGAAAAGGCAAGGCTCAGAGCTCTAGGGTCTCACATTTGTATCATAGACTTTGAGCCTGCTCAGTTCAATACATTTGAGCAGCTGTTAAGATGGAGGTGCAGGGGTACCACTTTCACTTCCGCCAAGCAGTTGCTTACAATGTGCAGGCCCATGCCAAGCTTAGTAGGTTGAGCCGGAGTGTCAGGGCCCAGAAAGCCATGGACAACCAGCTGGACTTCTTAGAGGCAAAACTACCTGCAACCTGGAAACCCTCACAAATTTTATCTCAGAGCAAAAAAAACTACCCTTTCAATTAACAAAAAGCCCAGGATTTGAGAGGCACATAAGCTTCAAATCCCTGGCTTCAATTCCATTAACAATTTTGGCCATCTTAGTTATTGGGAAACATGACACAGGAGCACAATTGTTTGATTGTGCAATTTGGCGCTCAATTGTTCATGGGTTTTATTAATAGAAGTGGCACCTTGGCTTAATGGAGCCAAAGCAAGGTTCCTTTTATACCAACCAATGAGCATCAATCCCCAGGCCCAAGTACGCAAATCCCAGTCAAAATTGTAAGTTTAACTGAAATTGATGCCATCAGTTCTCTGGTGGCACAAAAGGCCAAAAAAATATCAGTAAGTATAAGTAGTGAGGAGGAGAAGCCCTCCTCACTGTTGACATCTTAATAAAACAAAATTCATGCCCAGGAATCATATTCTTATTGCAGGAACTATCTTTTTTGCTCAAATTTAATTATTATCTTTGCATCTATTCAGGAATTCACAACTCAATATAAACTTGCCTATCCATGCCCTCCTGGCTATACTCCTTCTACCTCAGTCAATCCACCCTGCACTCTTGACTTAGAGTACTTCCACCCCCATCATCTGGATCTCCCTCCTGGTTATGCTAAAGATACCATCATCCCTGCTATGAAGGAGATTCCTACTGCTCCCCCTACCCAACACGCCTCCTGCCCAGGACTTCAGTAAGTTGGGGTTCATCTACATCACAGTATTGGGTCTGGCCAACCAGATTGTGTCCCATACTGGGAGTTGGCGTCCCCTAGTTGCTGTAGTCAACTATCAGGTCTGAATCACGCCTATTGTATACATGGCCTTCCAGGCCCTTCCTGCTTCCCCTGTGGGAGCCCAGCTGGACTCTGGTATGGGCCGTGACAGTATGTCAACCATAACCAAACTAGTAACCCTGGGCCCCTATTCTTTTTTGATTATAGGGACATCCTGTATGCTTTTATTTTTGACTTCATCTTACTACCTAAGACAGTATATGATCAAGAAACAAGAAACAAAAAAACCACAAAGGAGTTGTTGCCAAGCCATCCCAGGTCCAAACTGTGACAATCTCCACCTCAAATCAAAATACTGCTGCCCCAAAAAACTTTCCTGATCTTCCAAAAATGGACTTGGCTGGTTTCATAAAAGGAATGATCATGATAAACGCCCTGTTCTGCGCCCACCCCAAGAGCTTCAGAGATGACGCTCATAAGGTTATGATGGTGGCCGCCTGACTAAAAGATGACGCCAGAGAAACCTTTTTGACCAGCCTAGAGGAAGACCCAGACCTCAAAATTTCCTAAGACCAATTCCTGGAGAAAATGTTCTCTGCAACCACCCCTGCAGGAGCCAAGATCCAAGCCTACATGGGGCTCATCTGCCTGACCCAAGGAAGGGACAACCTGGAGACCTACATACAATAATTCCTATGCCTGGCTTAGTCTGCCAATATTCCTGACAACATATATGGGTTGCATTTCAGAAATGGTCTGAAACTGCACCACGCCAGCCTGATGAGATACCACTAATGCAACCTCCCCAAAGACAAGTTCCTGACTATTGCCAGAAACATGGACTTCAGCCAACTGCAAGGATACCACGCTTGTCAAACCAGGAACAACCAAACCCCTAGTGTTAGTAGGCCCCATTTGAACATGACCCCATAAGAGTACCAACACCACATCAGAAGTGGGATATGCTTCTACTGCCATCAGAGTGGCCACTTATCCAAGAACTGCACTAGCTGCTCCAACAGAACCCAAGGAGACATCATTTCAGCAATAAACAATGCTTCCCAGTCTTATCCTATAATTGGCACTACTTTATGTTACCATGACCATGAGATGAACACTGTAGCCCTCCTAGACAGCAGGGCAACCATCAACTACATGGAACATAGTCTAGCTGAGAAACTGAGTGTACCAATCCAGGTAAACTCCCAACTGATAACCTTAGGTAACAAGAAAACAGAACTGACCCATAAATGCAAAGAGTCTGTCTCCTTGAAGTTAAATAGAAAACTCCTGCCCACCATATTCTAGGTCATTGAGAAGCTTCCCAACCCTGTAGTAATAGGGTTTGAATGGTGGTTTACCCACCAATTAAACTTAGACTATAAGAACCATCAGGTGACTGTCCCTAATAAGAGCCATACCTTAGAGGTCTCCTGCTTGAGCCCTCAGCAGACCCCTGAGCTAAACAACATTGCCATTTAATATTGAAAAGCTGAGATCCCAAGATGTTTAAAGCCTTGAGAGTCCATCTTCTCAGAAGGAGAAGCTGCTGACTTGCCTAAACACAGTCAGTTTGACCACCCCATTGACCTCCTCCCCGGAACCCAACATAAGCATGGACCTTTCTACAGTTGTAACATGAAGAAACAACCGCCTTAAGAGAGTACTTGGACAAGATCTTGAAGAAGGGATATATACACGTCTTTAAATCTCCTTGTTTCTCCCCTTTACTGTTTGTCAAAAGAAGGGCAGCAACCTACGTCTTTGTGTCATTTACCAGGACCTAAACAGCATACTGTGAAAAACAGATACCCTGTACCCAATGCCAAAGACCTATCAGACCAGCTTTCAGGAGACAACATCTTCTCAAATGTTGATTTGAGGGATGTCTTTACCCATATCCAGATCATGCCTGGTGATAAATGGAAGACTGCCTTCAAGACTAGACAAGGTCTCTATGAATACTTGGTTATGCTGTTTGGGTTATGCAACACGCCCAGCACCTTTTTAAACTATGGTGGACGTGGTCTTGGGAGGGCTCAAGAATCAGTGTTGTGTAGCCTACTTAGATGACATCCTCATCTACAGTTTCACCCCTGAAGAATACATTGAACACCTTCAAGCTGTCCTACAACGCTTCAAGGAACAAAGACTCTTTGTTAAACACCATAAATGTGAGTTCTTCCAAGAGAAAGTAGAGTTCTTGGGCTACAATGTACTGAAAGCTGATTTTGCAATGACATCTGACAAAATAGAGGTCGTGATGTCATGACCTGAACCTAAGAACCGCAAGGAGGTCAGAAGTTTCCTGGGCTTGGCAAACTTCTGCTGGGAATTTGTCCAAATTTTTTCTTCAATCTGCTTGCCCTTGACCCGCCTTACCTCTGAGAAGAATGCCTTTGCATGGAAAAATCATCTTGTGTTGCTTTTGACACCCTCAAGAAAGCCTTTGTCTCTGCCCCTGTTATTGACATGCCCAGCTGTCAGGAAATCCTGATTCATTAGGATTGACTGATCCATATCCCTATTACTGAAGCTGTGGGTTGATTTTGAACGCAACACAGCCAAAGTGACACAGCATTCTGGAATACGGAGAAACTATAATAAGGTTGATATAGTTTCCAATTCAGAAGACACCTGAGACATTCCGGGTCTCAGGTCACGGGCCAATCCAGAAGCTTCTATAATTAGATGCTAAGGATTCCGGATTCCAAATAGGGATGCAGAACCGACCCAGAGATTGATTGGGGAATTACAACATCCTGTTTCACTGAGAGTTGAGACGGAAGACCGCCTGTGCAAAAATTACGCATTACACCAAGCACAAGGGCAGGTTGGCCAAATTGGGTGTCAACTTAGTTGCCGTAACTAAGTCAAGGAATATCTGGGCTGAAGAGGAGAAATAAGCAGCCTAGAATATTACCTCATCCCAAACCATTATTTGGGTTTTGGGATCCAACTCTAGGGGATGAAACTAGTAGCTTGGGGATGATAGGCTAGCTAGTAAGAGTTGTCTGCAGCTAGACGCCAGTTTGACTGCTAGCTGTCAACTATAAAGGGGCCTTCCAAGATCACTTAGAAGGCAGACAATTAATACCCATCAACATCCCTACTAGTCCAAATAGTAGCAGTGTCAAAGTACAATAAGAGCAAATTATTGATACTTATGAACTCCTGCCAAAACCATCACAGATGGTGTTGCGTCTCCAAAGGACCATAGGACTTCCATCCCAAACGGATCAATCAACAACAGAATACAGCCCGTTGTCACACCAATAGAAGTACATCTGTCCCCATACAGATATCCTATCCCAACATGATTAACTCACCTAATAAAAATAATCTCTCTTCCTTTCAAGATCCAGAAATCTTGACACCAACTACTCCAAGCCTTTATTGTGGAGACAGATGCCTCTGACTTTGCAATGGGGGGTGTTGCTTCAGGAGGGTATGATAGTAAGCTTCATTCTGTACTTACTACTTGAGGAAGTTCACTCTGACTGATTTGAACTACCCCATCTACAATAAAGAGATGCTTGCTATCATCTAATCCTTGAAACATTGGAAAAGATACTTGTGTGATGCCAATCACCCAGTGAGAATCATGACCAATAATAAGAACCTGACATACTTCTTAAAACTGTGACAAATAAACCAGCACCAAGATAGATGGCCCCTATTTCTAGCAGGTTACAAATTATCAATCAGCTACAAACCTGGTAAGATTAACATTTTACCTGACACCCTAATCCAAAGAGCAGTCCTTTTTCCCAGTGCCAAAGAGATTGAGAAATTCAACACTAAATCCTTGCTGTCTCTAAACATGATTGAACCAATGCTCCTATTCCTGGGACTATCCAGTAGAAGGGAAGAAATCCAACTAGCTCAGACTGTAGACCAGCACTGCATCTCCATCATGGAAGACTTAAAGAAAGATATCAACAGTCAATACTACCAAACAGGGTAATCCTTACATGGAAACACCCTGCAGCTACACCAACGCACCTACGTACCAGAAGGTCCACTGCGCTTAGAGATATTGAAGGAATATCATAACTCCCCCATGTCAGGACAGCCTGGCCATACAAAGACTCTCAAAGAAATCCAAAGAACCTAAATAAAGCCTATGATGAAGCCAGGGATTGAAGGATACCTTAGTGGTTACAAGACATGTGGACGTACCAAGCCTAAGAAAGAAAAGCCAGAAGGATTACTACAACCCCTTCAGATTTTAGAAGGCCCTTGGAAGTCAGTATCCATGGACTACATTGTGGAGCTACCTAATTCAAAAGGATTCAATGTCATCTTTGTAATTGTTGACTGTTTCACCAAAATGGCTCACTTCATACCAACAACAACCAAAGTAATCAATAAGGAAACAGCCACCCTATTCAGGAACCAAGTATTCATGAACCATGGACTCCCACAAGAAGTGGTCTCAGACAGAGGCCCCTAATTTTCCAAGTTTTTGGCCCAAACTCTAAAGAACCTGGAAATAAAAAAATTGTTGTCTACAGCATATCATCATCAGAGCAACAGGCAGACCAAGAGAGTAAACCAGGTCCTCAAATAGTACTTACAATGCTACATAAACTTGGAACAGAACAAATGGGTAACAAATCTTCCAATGACTTAGTTTACGTGCAACAACAAAGACCACAGCTCCATTGGTATGTCCCCCTTCAAAGCCAATTACAGATTCAACCCCACATGAGACGCCCCTCTCACAGAGGAAGAAGACAACCCAGATGGACGTGATTGGGTCAGCAACATCCACACATGCCAAGAAGAATGTGCCCAGAACCTGAGAAGAGCAGTAAAATTATACAACTTTTCATACAAGAAACAAAGCCCTGCCCCCCAAATGAATTAGGAGACCTTGTGTACCTCAACGCAAAGAGTATCAAAACCACTGAGCACATTTGCTAGCTTGAGTCCCAGACAAACAGGTTCTTACAAAGTCTTACAGCATATTGGTGCTATAGCATACCAATTAGAACTGCCCCCGGATGGAAGGTTCATGATGTATTTCACCAATACTTATTAACCAAAAAGAAAGGACTTTCTCTCCTGCATCAGATAATGAGAACAGCTCCTCCTCCCATAAAAGTAAGAAGATTCACAGAACACAAGGTCAAAGCCATCCTGGGACTCAAACTCTGATACCAAAACCCCCATTTCCTAATCAAATGGAAAGGGTACCCCAACAAAGAGAATGTGTGGGAACCAGAATCCAACCTTGAGAACACCGCTAATCTGTTGAAGGAATACAAATATTGGAATATAGAGTTGTGCTATGCAAGCTCAACTATGATAGGGGATGATGTAAGGCCCTAGAAAGCCATGGACAACCAGCTGGTCTTCTTAGAAGTAAAAATACCTGCAGCCTGGAAACCCCCACAAATTTTCTCTCAGAGCAAAAAAAACTACCCTTTCAATTAACAAAAAGCCCAGGATTTGAGAGGCACATAAGATTCAAATCCCTGGCTTCAATTCCATTAACAATTTTGGCCATCTTAGTTATTGGGAAACATGACACAGGAGCACAATTGTTTGATTGTGCAATTGGGCACTTGATTGCTTGTGGGTTCTATTAATAGCAGTGGTACCTTGGCTTACTGCAGCCCAAGCAAGGTTCCTGTTATACCAACTAATGAGCATCAACCTCCAGTCCCAAAGATGCAAATTACAGTCAAAATTGTAAGTTTAATTGAAATTTGTTGTGTTCTGAGGCGCAGCACAGACACACAACAGGGAATCCTAACCTAAGGATTGGATTTGTACTAAGTCTTGGTTAGATGGCAGGGAAGGCTATGCAATTACCTTGTAGCCCTGATTGAATAATATCTGCTAGACGTGGCTAGAGAGGCATCAAAGTACGTAAAGAACAAAGACAAAAATGTGAATAGAACTCAAATTTTATTGGTAGAAGTGAAATGAAATATATACTGTGTAGCTTTACCACAAAACAGTACTAGGACAGTAGGATCACTTGCCACCAGCATGAGTGGGGCAAGTGAGTTGGGCAGAGTTAAGAAACTGAACAATTGTATTTCCCAGTTTGGATACAGACTCATTTAGAAGCGCAAAATCAAAAGTGAGAGCGTTCAGCATTGTCAGGAGAGAGCTCAAGAATCTTGGTCTTGTACACAGAGGTGTATGTAGTAGCTTGTATATCAATGATGCAGTTGACTAAATCTTTGATATGATCATCTGGGTTCAAAGCCTTATCAGAGGAGAGGTTGGGAGCCCCCAGGAGCAACAGAGTGATGGCCTCACGCCCATACAGCATAGAAAAGGGGGAATACCCAGTGACAAGATGTTTGCTAAGGCAATACACAAAGAGAGCAGTGGTTAAGTATAGATCCCATTTTGCAGCGTCAGAGTAAGTTAATTTCCTCATGATAGAGACCAGAGTTAAATTTGCACGCTCAACTGCTCCATTGGAAGAGGGATTATAGGGGGCAGAGAAGGGCTGGTGAGACCCCAAGGCTTCAACCACAGAGGTTACTAACTTGGCGTTGAAGTTTGTCCTATTGTCAGACAACAACACTTGAGGGCAACTGTGGTAGAAGAATACATCTTGCAGTAGGAAGGCAGTGGTTGTCTTGGCAATGATGTCTTTAGTAGGGCAAGATTCTACCTACTTGCTAAAATGATCAACAGCAATTAGGATAAAGCAGCAACCAGAGCAGGAGCAAGGGAGAGGTCCTACAGCGTCAATACTGACAGTGTGAAATGTGTATTGAGGGGGGTTAGCTTGAAATCATGAGTGGTAGCTTTAGGTTGTTGGATTTGGCAATCATGGCAACTGGTAATAACATATGGAATGAGCAAGAAAAGATTTTCCCAGAAGTAGTTCTTCTGGAGCCAGGCATGGGTCTTGGAAATGCCTCCATGTCCTGTCTCTTTATGAGCTTGGAGAACCACCAAAAGGCAAAGACTAGGCCTTACATAAGGCAAGTAGTGGTCTTGTACTTTCTTGAAAAGCTGATTGTCACAAATGAGGGTGTCTTCAGATAATTTATAAAGGGCAACTTGAACTTCTTCTGTCTCATTCTCTCATGAAGAAGGACATCCAATTAGTTTGTACAACCTGTCAGCCTCAGCAGGGTGTAGTGCAAGGATGTGCATTCTGGAAAATCCATCAGCATTTTAATGTTGAATCCCAGGTTATGTAGCACAGTAAATTTGTAGCCTTGCAGGCAGAGAGTCCATCTAGATAGTTGTCCTTCTGGTTCCTTAAGCTGTTGTAACCACTTAAAGAAAGCATGGTTAGTGACCACTGTGAAATGGGTGCCATATACATAATAGCAAAACTGCTTGACAGCATGCAACACATCAAGACATTCTTTCTCTGTGACACTGTAATTCTTCTTGTGCTTGTTGAAGACACAAGAAGTATAAGGTATAGGGTGATCCACACCCTCATCATCTAGTTGCGCCAAGATGGCCCCAATAGCCAGATAACTAGCATCAGTATATAGGATGAATTCCTTATTGTAGTCAGGATATACTAGGGTAAGAGCGTCAGGATTGACAATTTCCCCCTCTGGATCCAGGCCCAAGAGCAGGAATCAAACCCTGAACCTGGATCCCCCAGGCTGCTGGGCCTATGGACCATGGGACCAACCATCCGCATTTTTCTGGGATTGAGCCCCCTCAAGCTGATGCTGAAGATGATGGCCCATGCAGTGAAACAGACAAAGCCAAAGAAATTATTGCACAGAGTGGAATGCCAATCACATCACTTAATGGAGGTACCAAAGCGACAACTATAAGCTTCATGAGTTTGAAGTCTTCACCAGCAACCAATCAAGAGCCAACCCAAGGAAGAGGCACCAGGCTGCAACCTGGCCCCATGACCACGACGCTAGAGCAAGATAATCAGGTAGCTAAATTGAGAGTCTCAACCAATGAAAGAACTCCCGGGCCAAGTGCAATTTTGCTGCCTTTAGACCCAAGTACCTGATCCCCAGCCCTGCCTTTCCCAATGCCCTGATGAACCCTCATGAAAAATGTTTAGTTTGGAGGTGGGGTGTTATATAGACCAAAAGACCTTGCACTCCAAACTTATTGCCATTTTTAAATAAAGGTTATGTTACTTTGGCTATTACAGCTATTGCCATATTTTGTATTTGTTATCTATCAATTCAGTTCAAGATCTCCCAGCCTGCCTGCCCCTCTGCCCGCTGTTTTCTGTCCATCTTGTGAACCCTTTGGGCCCATTCACTTCACTGATTACCCCTTGAAGCCTGAATATAAGGATTATACACCAGAGAAGATCATTGAACTTGACCCATTAGCCCACATCTAATCTGTTATCAGATACAACCACCAAGGCCTGTGGATATTCTCTACCCCCAAGCTATTTAGAGAAAAATTCAACTACCTCCTGGCCTATAAAGTTTATATGGAACCACCCGTAACACCAAAACCAATGCCAGCCGCTTCACCCAACCTTCCAACTGATCATACCAGCAAGCTTTTCAGAATAGTGTACATCACCCTCACAGGGGTGGTGGACACCATTGTACCGGCCGCCGGCCCGTGGTCTTGGGTGAGGAAGTCTGCTTCCTACCTTCTAAAGTTAGCTCCTCTCTTGTGGTGGGCCCTGCCCGCAAAAAACCTGGCCCAAGTTACCCCTGGAAACGGCAGGCCAGCCGCTCAAGACTGGATCCCTGACAAAGAGCCTCTTTGAGCTTTTGCTTGAGGGTCTCAAAGGCTTGTTGCTGGATAGCGGTCCATTTGAAGGGGGCATTCTGTAACAGTTGGACCAAAGACTCACTAGTGTTGGCAAAGTTGGGGATGAACTCTATGCAGTATCCCATCATACCCGGAAAGACTTGAACCTCTTGCAGATTGGTGGGCAGAAGCATTTTGCCAATGACCTCAACTTTCTTGGTCATTGGCCAAATCCCTGTCTGAGTTACCTCATGGCCCAGGAATTCAAGGCATGCCTTGATGAAAGCACACTTAGATGGTTTCAACTTAAGGCCAGCCTCTTGAATCTTTATGAACACTTCCTTGAGGTGAGCCAGGGGATCTGTAAAGGTAGCACTAAAGACAGTTATATCATCTAAGTACACTAGGACACACAAGAGCTTCAAATCACGGACAATGGAGTCTATGGCTTGCTGGAAAGTAGCTGGAGCATTTCAGAGACCTTGTGGCATTTATGTAGGCTCAAACAACCCCTCAGAAGTGATGAGGGCAGCCTTCTGTCTATCCTTGGAGGAGAGATTAACTTGCCAGTACCCAGAGGCTAGGTCCATAGCAGAGAAGAACTTGGAGCCCCCAAGGCAGCATAGGGCGTCATCAATGTGTGCTAGGGGATAGTAATCCTTTTTGGTTAAGGAGTTCAAGAGTTGGTATTCCATCACAATACAATGACCTCCATCCTTCTTCTTCAGTATGAGCAAGAGGGAGGCCCATGGACTTTGGGAAGGAGCCAATAGCCCAGCGTCTAATAGTTGCTTGAGCTCTTTAGACACTTGAGCATCTTCCACACAACTGTGACAATAAGGTTTAGCGCAGAAGGGGGGAGCATCACCAGTATCAATCTGGTGAATGAAGCCTTTGGATAGGCTGTAATCAGTGCTATCTTTAGAAAATGCATCTGAAAATTGATCCAGCAAATCAAGCACCTCCTTCTGTTTTACCAGGGATAGTTGTGGGAAGTCTTGAGCAGTGAATAATGATAGGACTTGTGGCTCATCTTCAGGTAAGTTAAAGTCCTGAAACGTACCAAAGGGATGTAGTGATAGGACTTCAGGAGCATTCAACAACTTGTCATAGCCAACAACCTGCCCTCTAGACACATGTATGGAGAATGCAGTCAAGTTGGCAATTAGCAGCTAAACAGGGTCAATATAAGAGACATCCAAGATTCCTGGACAGAGATAGGGTTCATTGTGTCCCAGCAAGGGAGGAGAGTACAACTCTAGGAACGTACGCTCAGGCAGCCTATATAATATTTGGGAGTCTAGGATAGCTTGAGACCCAGGGGGAATGATTACAGCAGAAGTGGCCAAGAGAGGAATTCCTTCAGACTCAGGGCAAGCCATAGGAGGACACTTCATGTTGAATGAATGTGTATGGTATTTTAGGGTGAAAACACCAGTGGGATACTCAAAGGCACACGTCTTGAGGAGCTTCCCTGGGACTTTAACAGGCTCTTCAGAGACTAGAGGGACTTTTTACCCTAGGATAGAGAGGTAACCATCCTTCAAGTTGATGATCCTATTGTATTCCTTAAGGAATTGAGTACCAACTAGGAGGTTGTAACTCTAATTTTCCAAGAAAACAGCAGGCGTGGCTAAGAGTAGTTTGCCAAAATGAATGGGAAGAGCAGAATAAGCCCCTATAGCAAGAGTCATGTATAGTCCAGCTGTACTATACAACTGGTGATAGTTAAGGTCAGGGGCAAGCTTGAGCTTCTTGACAAGCTTTGAGGAGACAACATTAACAGGAGATCCAGTGTCTAAGACAGCCTTGATTTTCACCTTTTGAATGGATATTTCCACACAAGTGGTAGTATAAAAAAAGGGAGAGAAAACAGCAAGAATTTCTTGGGCTTCCTCCAGCTCTTTGTCTCATTTTTGATCATTTATTTCAAGCCTGGAATCTCCTTATAGACAGTCTGGAGAGGAAGCAAAACTTAAACATTTTTGAACACAGCGCCAGCAACCTCAGCAGCTTTCTCAGATGACTCTACAAGCACAGGGGACCTCTTAGATTGAGTAAAGTAAGGGCAAGAGACAATCTCCTTGGCTTCAGGAAGCGGCTTGGAAGTTGTTGTAGATTTCCCAGAACACAACTTATGAGGGACCACAATAGTTTCAGGGACAGCAAGAACTAAATACCCATAGGCATTGGGATCTTCCACATATGAATCATCCATTTTCAGAGTCATCAGATATATTGTGGAATAGCAGCAGAATGGGAGGAGCCTCAGTGTCAGCAGGCTCAGAGTCAGCTATGGAGGGGGTAATTGAAGGAGACTGGGAATAATTGTCAACCAAGAGCTTCTCTGCCTCTAGGTTGACTGTTCTTTTCACGCCTGTTCCTTGGAATCAGATCCTTCAACTTGAGGATTGGTGCAGACTCAAGAATGGTGACCTATCTGGCCACAGTTGTGGCAACCTTGACGTCTAGGAGGATTTTGCAAGTTCATTGTGAGGATGCAAGGGACACAAGAAGTTAAAACAGAATTAGAGGCGGTACAATTCTCCTGCACAACCGCTCCAGAATGAGTAAGGTGCATATCCTGCAACAGAGTCTTTATGCTCTTCATAGAGGAAAGCATGGCCTTATGTGCTTTGGAATGAAGGCACAGAAGCTTTTTTACATTGAGGGCTTGAGCGCAAGCCATGTAAGCTTTATGGGCTTTCAATTGTCTGCTCATTATTGGTTGCTGTTCTTCCATATAGAATCTGTCTGAAAATTCATCTAGAGTCTCCTTAGGTTTGAAAGCAATGTGCATGAAGGCATTCTTCTGCACTTCCAGACTAAGGTCACCACCAAATTTGTCAATTAGATGCTGCTTCATATCTTCCCAGGTCTCAATGGTGGGCAGCTCTGGCACTACTACCTCTTGGCAGGTTGGGTGCAGACAGGTTATAATGTGTTCCTTTTTAACCTCATCCGAGGCTCTTATCATGGAAGTTTCATAAATAGTTAGGAAAGCTGCAATGTTTGAGGTTTTGGAGTTGAAGAATTGCTTAAAGGCAGGCTTGAAATGTGCTTCTGGAGTTGGGCCACCATTGTTGCTATTGAGTACATTTATTTGCAGGGAGAATTCTGCTTCAGATTTGGCAGGGGACTGTCTGGATCACAGCTGACAAACACTTTCTTCAATAGTAGTCAGGGTCTCAGCAGTACAGGTACCCATATTATTAGCTAGAGTGGTCTGTTGCTTAGTAACATCTAGGTGTTGATCCTGTGGTGTTATCACCGTGGAAAGTTCAGCCAGCTGGGAGGTAAGGGAAGGCCCCACTGAGAGTAAAGGAAAAACCTGTCATTTATTGAGTAAATCAATTCACTCATTTATTGCACATCCCTATCAAGTTTGGTGTGGCCTCGCTTCAAATGGTCCACCTCATTAGCTAGAGCAATCAAACCTATAGCACAATGAATTCAGGGGGCTCCTGACAAGCCAGGGCAACAACCATCTTCATCAATAACTCCAACTGAACTAGCAGCAAGCTCTAGCTGTAGCTTGGCAACTTGGGTTGTCAAAGCAAGCACCTGAGGATCAGGCTGAGGCGCTTCAGTAGAGCAATCTTGACTGCAGGTAGACGCTTGCAGCTTTCAAATGGCATCCCATAGTCTCTACTCTCTATCCACCAAATCATCAGATGGAGGGGAAGGCAGGGCGTCTGGCTTGGACGTAGACAATTCATTCACTTGAGTCTGGAGTTTGGCAATGGCAGCGGTGGTAGCAGCCCTTTCTTAATCAAATTCTTCACCAAGTTAACAGAGGTCTTTAGCAGAAAGATCTTCTAATTGTTGTAGTTGATAAAAGATGTAAACACTGAACTTGTTAAGTTGTTGCACAAGTTGTTCAAAGTTGGTGAGATAGGCGTTTAGAGTGGAATCTACTTGGGTGCGCCAGGGCTGTTCCAACTGGTGAAAGTCATGTAGATGCTCTCTGACGTATTTGGGGATGGACTGGCACATTTTTCCAATGTAATTAAACAAGTAGGTCTGGGAAGTGACAGAGTTGCGCTGATTTTCTGATACCAAGGAAAACAGGGAGTGGATCCACTGTTGGTAGGCTGGAAACTGATCCCAGTGATGAGTGACAGCTACTTGTAGAGATGAAATCTCCTGAATGTGGAGTCCTAACAGCATTTGATGGTAGGCTAAGGCAGGTTGTATAAAGGACGACATTAGGTGCACAGTAGAGCCAGCTGCTGAGAGGAGATGCTGTGGAAAATGCGGAGCCACAATCAGTTCATAGTATTCCGCTCAACTGAACTGTAATTGGAGGCAAGCAATGGCTCCTTTGTGGGATATCCCAAGGGCTACTGCCATGACTTGTTCTAAGTCAGGGATACCCAAGGGGTAGGCCACTAGGGAGAGACCAGTTCCAAGGTTCAGCACAGTAGGGGAAAGCGGTAGATCTGCAATGTCTTCCTCAATAAGAGGACTGGTAATTTTAGGTGAAGTTGGCTCTTGTATGTGGGGAGGCAAATGTCCTGAAAATGTAGTTGCAAAAGGGATAACCAAGGGGCTTACTGTAAGGTCTTGCCCATAATGGTGCAAGGTTATAAACTAGCGTGTGTAAGGCATTAGGATTCAGATTTAAAAGGTATAAAAAGGTGAGAACTGTCTGAAAAATAATCTTACAGAACCCTGCTAAAAACCTATACTGAGTTACAAAAGAAGTGATTGAGTTTAAGAGCCCTAAGCAAAGAAGATAAAATAAAGTGTTTAATAGTAAACAATTTGTAACTAAGGAAATGTCAATATTTGGATATTCTCCATCAGCAAATTGGTACATATAACTATTGAAAGATTCCTTAATGGAAAATAATGGATACAACAAGCCTAAGGCTTGTTGTTTTACAAGTTCCATTTGTTCAAGGAAAGAAAAGGCTAAACTTTAAAATGAATTTAATAAAAATGTATAAATTTCTAAAAAATTAAGATCTCAAGTTTAAATTAGATAAATAATTGAAGGGTAGAAATCACTTAGAATTTTGGCTTAAAGCCTACTCTTCACAAGTTATTTATTATATAGGCTTGTTTTGTTTGCAGTTTACAGTGATAGGGAGGGAAAAAGCCAAGAAAAGGAGAAACTGGATAAACTCTGTGTAGAACCTAGAGCAGAAGGAGAACTAAAAACCCCAACAGAAGTTGCAGATCAGCAACATGAAAACTGGAGAAGCGGCAACAATGTAAGCAGGAGGTTCAAAAAGGTGAGCAATGATGAAAATATTCTAACTTTAAATTAAAAATATATAATAATATAGAAATAGGAAAGACAGAGCAACAACAACAACAATTTGAACACAAATAGTGTTAAACAAGGTAATTAACTTAAAGTACTTAATTATTTAACAATTTTAACTAAACTTTACAAATATTAGGAAATAAAAGAAAAGATTAATTGAACCAAAAAACAAAAAAGTATCTAAGAAGCCTGCCCTTTGGGGAAGGGCATGGCATTACCCTCTCCAGATCCAAGCTCAGGATGTGTTTGGATATAAGAGTTGATGGCGTCAGGACAGTTTTCAAGGTTGGATAATGGCTCCCAAGAACTCTCCTCAACAGAAAATATCTTCCAAAGAACCAAGTATTGGAGTTTACCATAGTGATAACAATGGTTGATAATGGATTCAACCTCATACTCAGTAGTTCCCTGGACCATGTGAGGCGGAGGTGCTTTGTTGTTCTGATGAGAAGGAGGAGAAGAAGTCTGGAGTTTGAGGAGGGGCATGTGGAAGACGTTGTGAATGCAATACCCTGGAGGAAGTTGAATATGGTATGCAACCTTTCCAACACTTTCTGTTACAAGGAAAGGCCCTATAAATTGTGGATCAAGCTAACAAGAGGGCCATCTGATAGGAAGATTCTTTTTATTAAGATATACAAGGTTGCTGACTTGAATGCTCTTTCCTTCCTGACAGTGACGGTTGGCCTGGACCTTGTAAACCTCATTAGCCTTAGAGAGATTCTCTTTTAAGGAATTCTGGATGATTTTTAGCTGGACAAGAAACTCTTTGGCTAATGGGGAACAGAAAGAGGAGATGACAGAAGGGATAAAGTCAGGAGTATGGCCTAAATTTGCCATGAACAGAGTTATCTTGGTAGAGGAATGGGGGTTAGCATTGTAGGAATTCTGGGTCAAAGGTAGGTGAGAAGCCCAATTGTCTTGTTGTTCATTGGAGAAGCAGTGAAGGAAAAATTCTAGTGTCTAGTTTATACGTTTGGTCTGCCCATCAGACTGAGGATGATAGGACGTGCTAAGAGAAAGGTGGACGCCTAGCTGAGTCATAAACTCCTTCCAGAACAGGTAAAGAAATTATAGTCCTTGGTTGGAGACAATATCTCTTGGAGTACCATGGTGGATGAAGACGTTTTTAACAAAGAGGGAAGCAGTCTGCTTTGCAGTAATGTTAGAACTACAGGGAGCAAAAATAGTCTGCTTTGAGAATCTGTCTACAATGAACAGTATGGCGTCAAAACCTTCAGACTGAGGAAGCTGGACAATATAATCCAAAGAGACAGACTGCCAAGGACCTTCAGGGACTGGGAGGGGGGAATAGAAGACCCACAGGTTTCTGGGTGGAGTGTTTGCTTCTCTGGAAAACTAGGTAACTACTGATGTATGACTTGACAAAGGTGGACTACTTTGGCCACCAGAAGTGATTGCAGAGTTTAAAAAGATTTTTCTTATATCTAAAGTGGCCTGCAGCAAGGGAATCATGGAACGTGATGGTTAGAAGCTGTTGAAGGTCCAGAGAAGGGACTACCAAAAGGTTGTTGAAGTATAAAATACCATCTAGCAGGGAGAAGGAAGGATTTGTGACCGTCTTATGGTTTGTAAGAGCGTCAATGATCTGAGACAAGGCTTTATTGGAAAGCTGGGATTCATAGATTTGCTTCAGTATATTGGGAGTTGTAGTACTGATAACATTGTGTTCAAGGAAGCTCTCAGATGGGAGGACCATCTTGGTGTTAATGAGTTTGTAGTCTTTGTCAATATTAGATAATAAAGGATGACAACTAAGCGCGTCAGGTAGGGTATTAAGTATACCCTTCTTTTATACAAGCTTGAAGCAGAAATTTGACAGCTAAATATCCATCTAGCGTGTCTCTGGGATATGCAGTGCAACTCATTAAAGTAAAACAAGTTCTTATGGTAATTGTAAATGAGAAAAGGCTTGTCAAGTCCCTCAAGGTAGCAACGCTGTTGTAAATTGCGCAATCCATGCTATTTCAATCTAGCCTTTGAATATTGATAGTTGCAAAGATTTGGCTGGTTTTGCTTTCAAGTTCAGAAATTCCCTGCCTTTTGTAAATGGGTCTGGTTCAATATCCACCTATTCCAGATTATTGTACCTGTCTGTGGTTGATCCTGGTATGACCTCATCCCAATGTGACCCCCTCAGTCACTCTGTCTTTCTATTGAGTGATTGCCGTCTCTTGTCAACTATTTAAAGCAGATCATTACTCCTAATAAAGACAAGTTTATCCACATTTGTGTTGGCTTTTATAATCTTCAAGCTTTTCCTGTTCTTTCTGCCAAAAGGACTTTTACATCTTGTTTTCCAGATAATTAAGGTACATGCCCTTAATTTTGCCTTGAAGGCTAACCCAAGGCTAGCTTTGAGCCTCAAATCTTTTGTAATAAAGATTTCCTGCCGTGTCCTCCAGGATGTTGTCCCCTGGAGCCAAACACAACAAAATGGTACTCACTACAGGGGCTGCAAGCCCCTTGGTTAACCTGTTCCCACACACATTCTCTGGTCCCTCTCCCTTTGTTTCCAAAGTACCAGATCAACCTAAAGTTTCTAGTCCCCCTCTAGAAGAAGACATTACTGATGCTCCTGCAAATCCTATGGTATTAGTTCTGTCTCCTGGGCCCTTGTGGGCCCCCTTCCTGCTTTCTCTCTCAACTATGAGCAAGCCCGTGCTGCCGCCTGCTCCCTTCTTCATTCTGGCACAGTAGCCATGCACTCTATCCCTGGCCTCAGTCTGGGGTACACCTCCAAAGACCTGTATTCTTTCCTTTTGGACTTTAGTCTCCCCCCTGCATTGATGGAATCCATGGATAATTTTGGCGTTTTGGTCAACCAGTTCATCCAAACTGCCCTAGTTCACCACCAACTTGCCTTAGGATCCCAGAATCATCTACTAGATGCTGTAGCCACCGCCATCTTGAATAGCCATGCTCAAAATATGGCCTATCAAGAATGGTCCCACAGTCTCTTTGCTTGTATTTCTGACAACCAGCGCAACTCATTGGCGTCACAGAAGTATTTAACCGCCTCCCTGAAATCCCTTTGTTCCTTGCTCCCTGGATATATAAAGGATCAACTATGCAAATTGGATGAATATCAGGCAGCATGGCGTAAGCAAATTGAGGCTTTTCTGTTAAACCATTGCCAGGATTTTGAGACTCTGATTAGTGGACTCAATTAATTCAGAAAGCATGTCAACTTGCAACTCAAATTGATAGGAGCTCATGTCAATACTTGGGGCTGCCACCTGCAGCATCAATACGGTCTAGATAAGGCTGCACTAGACAATACTCTATACCAAGTGCAAACTTATGTGGACAACCGGGTAGCCTCTATTGAGGTGACTCCTCCCACTCCTCCTGTTGGGGCCCCTTCTGATTTCAAAACCAAAGTATGGGAGGCCATTGCTGAGCTCAAGGCTACCACTCAATGTCAAGCTTCTGTGCAGAACCCCCCTCCAGTTGATCCTATGCCTGACTCTTGTATTGCCTCCCTCACTGATCAGGTGGCTACCTTACGAGGTGAAATGAGTACTTAAGACAGCACCTCTCTAATTCTGAAGATTTTTCATCTGAATATGAAGATTAAGAGGAAGGTGAAGTTGTTAATACTCATGCTCATGACAATCATGGTTGTTGCCCTGGTCTAGAAGGTCAACCCCAGGTCTACTGTGTGCGTGCTCTAGATTGACTTGCCAAAGTGACAAATAATGCAGCTGATAGGCAAGACACATTAGAAAGAGAGGTCCAAAACCTCTCCTGCTTTACCAAGACCCTAAATGGACAAGTCACCCCTTTGGTTACTCAGACCACTTCTCTGGCTACCTGTGTCAATGGGATTGCTGGCACCTTGGCAGTGCAACAAATCAAGATTGATGAATTTGGGACTGCTGCCGCCACTGCTTGAGACATTAGTGGACAAAACAGCTCTACCTTGGACACTTTAGAGGAAAGCCTTCGACTCCTCTGGGCTAGACAACCTGCTGCTGAATCTAAGTTTGAGGGCAACCCTCATATTAATGTCCTCAATCCTGGTGAAAACAGTCTGTCCTTGTCCTTGTCCATTGACCCAAATTATAAGCCAACCTTCAAGCAGATATTTGATCCAAAGATCTCTACCATTGCTGCTTTTCTGACCATTTACAAAACTGCAATGCGTAGGGCTACCAACAAGCTCAAGAAGGAACACATCCTTATCTGCCTCCATCCCACTTGCCAGGAAGTTGTGGTCCCCAAGCTCTCCTCCATTGTCACTTGGGAGGATATGAAACACCTCCTTATTGAAGAGTTTGGAGGAGACCTCAGCTTAGAAGTCAAGAAGGATGCATTTATGCACATTGCTTTCAAACCCAAGGAAACCTTGGCTGAGTTTTTAGATTGTTTCTACATTGAAGGCCAGCAGTTAATTACTAGTTGACAGTTAACTCCCTGGGAAGCATATATGGCTTGTTCAAATGCTTTGAAGGTGAACCAGCTTCTATGTCTACACTTTAAGGCAAACAAGGCTTCACTCACTTCCATGAAGAGTATTAAGAAGCTCCTACAAGACATGCATTTGACACATAGAGGTACAGTGGTACGTGAGAATAAAGCCAATAATGCTGGGACTACCTCTCGTACACCGTGCATTATGACTCTGAGTACTAGTGGACAGGCTAAGAGGCAAGGCTGCCATAACTGTGGCCAGATTGGGCACCAATCTTGCACTTGCACTAATCCCCAAGTGGAAGGTTGCAATCCCAAGGAACAGGCGGGAAAAGAGAGGTCAGCTTAGAAACAGAGACGCTCTCTGCTGACTAATCTTCCCGTCTCCCCCTAATCCTCCTTCTGATGAGGAAGCTCCCTCTTCATCTGGCCCAACTATCCTTCATCTGTTTCACAATCTCTCCAGTGATTCAGATCCTGAAGATTCTGATAGTAAAGATTCTGATAGTTATGGCTATTCCATATTGGCTGTTCCGGAAACTATCTCTGTCCCATACAAGCTTTGCTCTGGGAAGACTAACACCACTTCCTGAGTACCTGTAAGTGAAGCTGAGTCATGGTGGCTTGCACTTACCTAGCCCAAGCCCATCTACTTCCTGTCTTGGTTGACTCTTCTGAGGAAGCAGCCAAGCTAGCCAAAGCTCTTTTCCACAATGTAACTGTATCTCTCCCACTACAGACTGTATATAAAGAAATTCCTGTGTTACAGTGAATGCTAGATAAATGGGAAATGAGCTAGAGGCTGTGCAAGACATGTTGGCAGTCTTGCCTCCCTTTGGGAAAGATACAACCCGCGTGGAAGTATCAATCCAAAAGGTTAATATAAAGCCATCTTGGACACAGGTTCCCCAGTCAATGTGGTATCTTCCAAACTAATGAAGAAACTTAAGTTGGCCCCTGACATCAACTACAAGCAGCTGTATGGCACAGCTGGCATGGCCCAAACTCAAGCCATTGGTGCCTACTCCGCTCTACTCATGAGGTTTGGAAAACTCCTTATTGCTTCCCCCGCTGTGGTCCTAGAGAATAAAAGCTATGACCTCTTGGTTGGTACTCAATTCCTCCGGGAATATAATGGGATTGTGAACTTATGAGATGGATAACTTTTTCTCTTGGGATATGAGGTTCCTTTGATTTTTTAGGAACCTCTGCGCCTCCCAGGAAAACGTCTTAAAGCTTGCGTGCTTGAGTACCCTAGGGGTATCTTCTCTCTCAAGTATAGGACTCACTCCTCCAACATGTGTACCCCTCCTCCTTCCTGCCCTGCGGAAGAAGGGGTACCTCTGCTAGAGCCAGCAGCTATCACCATCCCCCTGGGCTCTCAGGTGGTGATTAATTCCCAGATTTCTTATGAAATACCTGAAAAGTCCTTCTTGGAACTTTACTCACCTGAATCCTTAAGTTGTACCAAGCCTTGCCTGTGTCCTGGGATTTTAGACCAAACCCACAAAGAGCCTGTACAATTACTGCTTGCTAACCTGACGGCCCTGCTCATGCGGGTGACCCAAGGCCAGGTTGTAGGTCATGGTTGTATACTGGGAGCAGAGAAAGTATCCTCCCTCTACCCTTTTGGAACTTTCAGTGATTTCAATCTAATTGAGGACAACCCTCAAGTTCTCTCTTTGTTCACTGCTGCTGATTTCCCCCAACTTTCTCCTGTTCAACAAAAAGATGTGTTGGACCTGCTCAATCAGTTCAGTGACATCTTTACCTTTGGACCTACAGACTATGGCCTAGCTAAAGGGGTCATCCATCAGATTGATACTGGGGATGCACCCCCTTTTTGTGCTAAACCATACTGCTGTAGTAGAGTAGAAGATGCTCAGGTGTATAAGGAACTCAAGCAACTTCTGGACGCTGGGTTACTGGCCCCTTCCCAAAGTCCTTGGGCTTCCCTGTTACTGATTCTCAAGAAGAAAGATGGGGGACACCACATTTTAATGGACTATTGCCGCCTGAACTCTCTCACTAAGAAAGACTTGTACCCCTTGCCCAGAATTAATGATTCTCTCAGACGGCTGGGTGGTTCCAAGTTTTTCTCTGCCATGGATTTAGCTTTGGGGTACTGGCAGGTTGACTTATCTCCTAAAGATTGAGAAAAGGCTGTGCTTATTACCTCAGAAGGCTTCTTTGAACCCACTTGTATGCCCCAAGAACTCTGCAATGCCCCTGCCACATTTCAATGGGCTATGGACTCCATCCTACAAGACTTGAAGCTCTCTTGTGTTTCTATGTACCCTGATGATATCACCGTATTCAGCGCTACCTTTACTGACCGCTTGGAACACCTCAAGGCTGTCTTCATCAAGATTCGTGAAGCTGGCTTGAAACTCAAACCCTCCAAGTGCTCCTTCTTCAAGGAACATCTTGAGTTTCTAGGGCATGAAGTCACTCAAACTGGAATCTGCCCCATGAATAATAAGGTGGAAGCCATTGACAAGATGCTACCTCCCACAAATCTTTGTGAGGTTCAAGTATTCCTTGGTATGATGGGCTACTACTGACAGCTCATCCCTGACTTTGCTGAGCTGAGTGAACCCCCCGTTCAACTGCTTTGCAACATCCCCTTTGAATGGACTGACAGCCAACAACAAGCATTCAAAGTGCTGAAGGCCTAGCTCAAGTAGGCTCCTATCTTAGTCTATCCTGATTATTATAAAGAGTTCATCTTGTATACTGACGCTAGTGGAGTATCTGTGTGTGGCATCCTTGCCCAACTTGACAATGAAGGTGTGGATCAACCTGTAGCCTACTCATCAAGAGTCCTCAATAAGCACAAGAAGAACTACAGTGTCACTGAGAAGGGATGTTTGGTGGTGCTGCATGCGGTGAAACAGTTTTGGCATTCCATCTATGGAACCCACTTCACGGTAGTCACAGACCACTCCTCCCTCAAATGGCTACAACAGCTAAAGTAACATGAAGGTCAATTAGTGTGTTGGGCTCTGCGTCTACAAGGGTATGACTTCACTGTGATACACTGTCCTGGGGCCCAACATCAGAACGCTGATGGCCTGTCAAGAATGCCAATCCTGGCTATCCATCCCGCTGATGCTGATTGACTATACAAACTAAAGGGTATCCTGAATCTTGGACCACTGAGCCAGAAGACATCTGCTTGGCACTACAGACCCTATCCAAGGACACTATAATTTGTGATAGGCAGCTCTTCAAAAAGGTCCACAATGCTTACCTACCCTACGTTTGCCCTAGCATGAGGGTAGCCATCATCCTCCAAGCTCACATTGACACTGGCCATGGAGGCATAACCAAGACTCATGACTGGTTGGGCAAAACCTTCTACTGGGAAAATATGCGCCTCTTGATCCCTGATGTCCTTGCCTCCTATCATTCCTGTCAGCTCCAACGCCTTTGTCTGTCCCAACACCAGTTCAAACTCATCCCTCCAAAGCATGCCTTCCACACGGTGAGTATTGATGCTGTTGGGCCTTTCCCCCAGTCTAAGTTGGGATGTCAGTTTATCTTGGTTGCTGTAGACCACTTTAGCAAGTGGGTTGAAGCCAGAGCAACAAAAGATATAACAGCTAGGACCACAGCTACTTTCTTGCTGCAAGACATTTTCTATTAGCATGGCTGCCCTCAAATCCTGCTCTCTGACAATGGTACCAACTTTAATGCTCGCCTCATCACCTCTATTATCAAAGCTATGGGGGCCCACCAGTTGTTCTCTGCGCCATATAATCTCTCCACCAATGGAACTGTCAAACAAGTAAACACTACCCTGGTATCCATCATGAGAAAGCTCACACTCTCTGACGCTGCCAATTGGGACATGTTCCTCCCTGATGCCCTCTTTGCCTACTGCCTTAGTAGACACCGGGTGACTGGTCAATCCCCTTTTGCCATGCTGTATGGACGTGAGGCCGCTACCCCCTCAAACTTGGGACCCCCTTTGATCAAATTTGATACGTCTGCAAATCCTGAGGCCCATGTTAAAGACTTAACCAATTGTATCATTGACATCCAGGCAACTGCCTACTCCACTGCTTATAAGGTTAAGGCTTTGGAGCTCTCTCCGTCCAATGCTTCTAGAGCCCCCCTCCCCCAAATTCCAGATAGGCAATCTAGTTCTCTACTACCAGAATTGTACATGTGGTAGAGCCCACAAGCTAGATTCCCTCTGGGTTGGTCCCTGTGAGGTTACCTTCAAGAAGGGCTTTGAGTACACTGTAAAGCTACTATTGTCTGACCGTCCCTTTGCTTGCGTCCACTCCAAATTTCTTTGCAAGTATCAACTCCCTGTGTCCAATCTTGAGGGAGAGATGTTGTAAATTGTGCAATCAATGCTATTTTTATCTGGCCTTCAAATATTGATAGTTGCAAAGATTTGGCTGGTTTTGCCTTCAAGTTCAGAAATTCCCTGCCTTCTGTAAATGGGTCTGGTTCAATATCCACCCATTCCAGATTATTGTACCTGTCTGTAGTTGATCCTGGTATGACCTCATCCCAATGTGACCCCCTCAGTCACTCTGTCTTTCTATTGAGTGATTGCCGTCTCTTGTCAACTATTTAAAGCAGAATCATTACTCCTAATAAAGACAAGTTTATCCACATTTGTGTTGGCTTTTATAAGCTTCAAGCTTTTCCTGTCCTTTCTGCCAAAAGGACTTTTACATCTTGTTTTCCAGGAAATTAAGGTATGTGCCCTTAATTTTGCCCTGAAGGCTAACCCAAGACTAGCTTCAAACCTCAAATCTTTTGTAATAAAGATTTCTTGCCCTGTCCTTCCGGATTTGTCCCCTGGAGCCAAACACAACAAACGCTAATGCTTGAGTGTTTTGATGATGGCAAGAAGTTTCTTGTCATGTACAGGGTAGTTTTGTTCAGCTGGAAGGTGTTTTTGAGAGAAGTATGCAACAGGGTGTTGCATCTCATCCCCCAAGCTGAAGGAGAATACCACCAACAGCATAGTTGCTGGCATTGGTCCCAAACAAGAAGGGTTTGGAAGGATCAGGCATCAGGAGGACAGGGGCAGAGACAAAGACATCTTTTGTAGCCTCAAACGCAAGCTGGGCCTCAGGTGTCCAGACAAAAGGAACAGAAGGAGAAGTAAGGGTAGTGAGAGGCAAAACTAAAGAAGAAATTTTTTTCCAAAAAATTATGGCAATAGTTTGCCAATCCAAGGAAACCACAAAGTTGTGAGCAAGTCTTGGGAACAGGCCAGTTTTGAATAGCATCTACCTTGCTAGGGGAGACAGCAAAACCGTTTTGAGTGATGCCGTACCTGAGGAAATTTACCTCAGTGCAGAAGAATGAGCACTTTGAAGATTTTGAAAATAGGTTGTATTCTCAAAGCCTCTGGAGTACCTGGCAGGCATGGGCAACATGGTTGTCAATGGAAGAGGAGTATATGAGAATATTGTCAAGATAGACAACAAACTTGTTAAGGAAGGGAATAAGTGCCTCATTCATTAAGGCCTGAAAGGTTAATGGAGCATTAAATAATCCAAATGGCATTACATTGTACTCTTATAACCCAAATGGGGTACAGAACATGGTCTTCCATTTCTGGCCAGGAGAGACTCTGATCTGGTTGAAAGCGCTTTGGAGGTCAATCTTAGTGTATACAGAACTACCAGTAAGGCAATTGGTCAAAGACTCAGCAGAGAGAATATGGCATCTATCCTTGATTGTGATCTCATTGAGAGCTCTATAGTCTACACAAGGGCGCTTAGAGCCATCTGATTTACTGACAAAGAAGATGGGGGAAGAACATGGAGACGTGAACCGTGAGATGAAACCTTTAGAGAGTTCCTCATTGATGTAGCTTTTTAGTAGAGTGTTATCTGAGTCAGAGAGAGGGATAAGCCTTCCCCAGGGAAGAGTGGTGCCTGGTTTAAGGTTTATCTGAATATTTTAGGGCCTATGAGGAGGTAGCAAGTTACATTCCTCTTCACTAAAGCAATCCTTGAAGTCAGAGTAACAATAGGGTAATCCATCCTCATCCTTGGCGGAAAGAGTATCCAGGATTGTACTAGAGATTGTAGTCAGGTTCAGTTTGGAGGGGTTTGGTCAAAGAGTACCAGATACAAGGGGAAGTGATTTGACAATTTTATTTCAAGTAAATAAAATCTTGTTGTTTGGGTGATCAAAGTTAAGCAAAGACTCTCTCAACCACGGGAATCCAATGATGAACAGGAAGGATAAGTTGGGGGAGGAGTTACATGTGACGCGGAATGGAGAGCCCTCCAAGTCAATAGTGACAGGTTGGAGGATAGGTGTGGCAACAGTGATAGTGCTATTTACCACCTTAATGTCAAGGGACCTGGAAGCGGGGAGTACAAGTAGTTTAGCAAGTTTCTCCTCAATGAAGTTGGCATTGGCGCCAGTATCAAGAAGAGCAAGGACCTTGATCTTTCCCAAAGGTCTATGAATAGTTACTAAGACGGTAGATGACTTAGAAGTGTCAATAAGGAAAAGCAAAGTGAGAGTGGAGGTATTGTTGACAAAGGGAGAACATTTGGAGAGAGGGCAGGCTGGTAGAAGATGGTCCTTTGATCCACAGTAAGATTAGAGGTTGTTGTTCCTTCTTCTAAGGACTTCCTTGGCAGTAAGGCAAAAACCCCCCCCAGAATTTGGCTTGGTGCCAGGTGGAGGGGTTGGAGAAAGCGGTAACTTGTCTGATACAAACAACTGAGCTGCAGGTGATAGGTTAGAAAAAAGGATGTGTTTTTGAGGAAAGGTATTTTTTGTTCCACTTAACCACCTCTCTGATAAGAGGTTCTAGTTCATCAGGGAGGTTGTGGTGGACCAAAAATTCCTGGAGCAATCTGTTGAGGCCTATTTTTTAGAAGCTACAAGCCTCAGCTCAGAGGCTTGTAGTCTTGACTGAAGAGAGAAAAACTTCCAGTTGTATTTTCCAAGTGGGAGCAAACCTTGTGTGAGACCTGCAAAACAAGAAGCAGAGGGAGTTGATGACTCTTCATCTTCTCCAGAGAAGGATAGGAGTGAACTGAAGAATAGGTTGTAGTTCTGAAGAATACCTGGGTTGCGTATTGAGTAAGAGCTAAACCAATCTCTTTAGTGACTGGTGAGCTTCTCCGCAAGATAGAGGATCTTCTGGGAGTCAGTGGAGAACTAAGATTTTTAAGCAGTAAAGTGGGCCTGTGCATAAGCTAAAGTGTTAAAAATACTAGGGGGTGGAGAACTATGAGCTAAGTTATTGAGAACTACTGTTTGATTGGTGTAGAAAGTAGAACTATGCCCCTCCTTATTACAAAGAACTTTATCATATAATCACCCAAGTAAAAAACTACTAGAGATAACAATGTTACAATAACAATAGAGAGAAACAAGGCTAAGAAGATGATAGAAGAGATGGAAAAAGTAAGCCTGAGTCAATCCCATGGGAAGCCAAAATAATATAAGGTCTTGCCCATAGTGGTGCAAGGTTGTAGACTAGTGTGTGTAAGGCATTAGGATTCAGATTTAAAAGGTATAAAAAGGTGGGAACTGTCTTCAAAATAATCTTACGTAACCCTGCTAAAAACCTATACTGAGTTACAAAAGAAGTGATTGAGTTCAAGAACCCTAAGCAAAGAAGATAAAATAAAGTGTTTAATAGTAAACAATTTGTAACTAAGGGAATGTCAATATTTGGATATTCTCCATCAGCAAATTGGTACATATAACTATTGAAAGATTCCTTAATGGAAAATAATGGATACAACAAGCCTAAGGCTTGTTGTTTTACAAGTTTCATTTGTTCAAGAAAAGAAAAGGCTAAACTTTAAAATGAATTTAATAAAAATGTATAAATTTCTAAAAAATTAAGATCTCAAGTTTAAATTAGATAAATAATTGAAGGGTAGAAATCACTTAGAATTTTGGCTTAAAGCCTACTCTTCACAAGTTATTTATTGTATAGGCTTGTTTTGTTTGCGTTTACAGTGATAGGGAGGGAGGGAAAAAGCCAATAAAAGGAGAAACTGGAGAGACTCTGTATAGAATCTGGAGCAGAAGGAGAACTAAAAACCCCAACAGAAATTGCAGATCAGCAACGTGAAAACTGGAGAAGCGGCAACAATGTAAGCAGGAGTTTCAAAAAGGCAAGCAATGATGAAAATATTCTAACTTTAAAGTAGAAATATATAATAAAATAGAAATAGGAAATACTGACTGACAACAACAACAATTTGAATGTGAATAGTGTAAAACAAGGTAATTAACTTAAAGTACTTGATTATTTAATAATTTTAACTAAACTTTACAAATATTAGGAAATAAAAGAAAAGATTAATTGAACCAAAAAACAAAAAATTATCTAAGAAGCCTGCCTTTTGGGGCAGGGTATGACATTTACAGCCCCTGTAGTAAACATCATTTTTGTTGTGATCTGAGGTGCGGCACAGAGTCACAACAGGAAATCCTAACCTTAGGATTGGATTTGTACTAAGTCTTGGTTAGATGGCAGGGAAGGCTATGAAATTAACTTGTGGCCCTGAACAAATAATCTCTACTAGTTGTGGCTAGAGAGAGGCGCCAAATTACTTGAAGACACAAAGATAAAACGTGAATAGAACTTAATTTCTATTGGTAAAAGTGAAATAGAATATATACTGTGTAGATTTGCCACAAAACAGTACATGGACGGTAAGATCACTTGCCACCAGCATGAGTGGGGCAAGTGAGTTGCACAGCATCAGGAAAATGAACAATTGAATTTCCCAATTTTGAAGCCAGACTCATTTCAAAGGGCAAAAGAGAGAGATTTGTCCTCAAAATAGCCCATCAAAGGTGGAATCAAAACTTGTTGAATGGCAGCATTCACAAAAAAATCAATACCATCAGTTCTCTGGTGGTACAAAAGGCCACAAAACTACCAGTAAGTATAAGTAGTAAGGAGAGAAGACCTCCTCACTATTGTCATCTTAATATAACAAGTTTATGCCCAGAAATAATTATCCTTTTTGCAGAATTTATCTATTTTTGCAAATTTAATTATTCACTTTACATATATTTGGGAATCCACAACTCAATATAAACTTGCCTATCCATGCCCTTCTGGCTATACTCCTTCTACCTCAGTCAATTCACCCTGCACTCTTGACTTAGAGTACTTCCACCCCCATCATCTGGATCTCCCTCCTGGTTGTGCTAAAGATACCATCCTGCCTGCTATAAAAGATATACCTACTTCTCCCCCTACCCAACGTTCCTCCTGCCCAGGACTACAGTAAGTTAGATTTATATACATCACAGTATTGGGTCTGGCCAACCAGGTTGTGTCCCATACTGGGAGTTAGTGTCCCCTAGTTGCTGTAGTCAGCTACCTGGTCCAAATCACGCCTATTGTGTACATGGCTTTCCAGGCCCAGTCTGCTTCCCCTGTTGGAGCCCAGCTGGACTCTGATATGGGTCATGACGCAGTGGGAGACTTTGGACACCTGCAAATTTGTGCTTGCACAATTTAGTGCCTTGGCTTTCTTAAAGCCAGAGCACACTGTACAGGGGTTTTATGTTCTCTCAAGTATCTTTACATATCCAAGCATCCATAGTTAAAGCCTTTCCTTGAATACTTTGAGCCCCAGTGGATTGGAAAGGCTGTCACACTGAGAGGAGGCAAGGCCTGCAACAAGGCCAGTTGGAATGTTTACCAGGTGGCTGTCAACAGAAGGCTGAAGACCCCTTTGGCTCTAGAGGCTTATCACAAGCATCTGAAGGCTAAATTTGAGCTTAAACCAAAGTTCAACAAGTTATTATCCCTCCTTCAGCATGAGCAAGAAAAAACCATCACCAAGCTCAGAGATCTTGCCAACTGGATCCCCCCACCAAGCCTACCCCCAACCCACCCTCTTCACCAAGGCCATCCAGGGTGCAGAAAAGCACAATTATAAGGCCTCTGAGATCAAGAAGCAGCTTAAGCTTATTGCTACTGCCCTCCTTGAAGGAGCTATAATGAAAAAAGGGAAGAATGGGGAGGAATAAACTTGCTTGCTTGCTTGCTTGCTTTTATGATTTTAACTTTTAACTTTTTAGCTTTAATTTTTACTTTTTAGTTTTGATCATTTCAGTTTTAGTTTTAATTTTTAATTATTTATTTTATGTATACATGGTAAGTTTTAGATGAAAAATTATAGTTGAAAGTGAGTGAAATATCTTAATTTTTGTTAATTTAATAGTAAAACATAAGATATTCATAGTTATGCTTATATGAGCTATATCAAATAAAAATTAATTTTTTTTTAAAATTTAGCATAAAATATATGATTTTGTTTTTGTTTATTTTTGTTACATTGGAATTTTAATTTTAATGGTAATCAAAAATCTTTATATTATGAAGAGTGTTAATTACATAGTAAAATAAGAAATAATTGATTATATCTCTTTATTTTTATTAATTAAAATACTGTTTTTATTGCATTTTTGAGTGCGCTGGGGAATATTAGTATACCATAGATTTTAAGTTTTATTTTTTATATTAAAAAAATTCAGTACATTAAGATCTGTTAGTTAAAAAAAGTTTCAATTTATGGTTGGTGATCAGGAAAAAAGCTGAATTCTCACTTTTCTATAGTGTTAAACACTAGGGAGTCAATCATCAAGGAGTTGATCACCAGGGAGTTGAACTTACCACAGTTGCCTATAAAATATATAAATGCTGACTTAACCCTCAGAAAGCTCTTTTGAATTGGTCTCCTCCATGTATAATGTTGCAACATCTTTGACTACTCCCTCTTGGGAAAGCAATTCCCTGAATGACTCTCCAAATGATTCACCAACTAATCATTAATTTGTTGTCACTCTTATTATTTTCCCATCTATTACGGGGATTAAATATTTGAGCCCTAAGAGGAACACTAATTGTACAAACCCCATAACTGCCATGAGGTACATGGACAACATGTGACCTCTCATGATAATATATAATACTCTAAACTCATATTAAATAAAGTATCATTCTTTTTCTAATTTCCCCTTTATTTTGTTCATTATACTTCCTAGAAGTATATACTCAACAGTGGTAGCACATATAGGTTATTCACACCTACACAACTTAAAGGAAAAATTCCTCCAAAGAAAATAACCCAGCAGATGGCACTCTCCACTGGCTGGAGACAATATGAAGAAGGTCAGGTCATCTCTATGGGATACACTGTCTTCAACAGTATCCTTGTACCTACCAAACATTACAACTTCATTAGCACACAAGGAGTCCTGAACCCACCTCCAATCCAAGGCATACCCAAAATACCCAATATTGTATTCCAATGCCTACGCTCAGCAGGGATTGTGAAAATTCTCAGGACTACATTAAGAAATGCCAAACTCTGGATTCAAAGCACCCAAAACAAGTTTACACAAATAGGCTACCCCTGCAAACCCTGGACAAAGGGATTTGCTTTACGCATCACCTGGGCTGCCTCACTCTTGGTAAGCTTATGGTTCAATCAACACCCTGGTCACAGCAAAACCTGGGGCATATTCAAGAACTTCTTCTTGGAAAAAAATTTCATAAAGGACTCCAATGTTGTTATCATGACAGAACTTTGAAATAAAAATTGACAGGAACTATCAAGTGGTACATTGTAACCTATGAGGACATACATGATTGAGCTCCTGGCGGTATCAACTTTGATGTAGCTGGACCACATTTGGACTTCTACAATGGCCTCTTCACACACATCAGACACCAGTTTGAAATGAGCTGTTGAAAGAACCTCCTAGGCAGGTTTTGGAAGGAAAGCAAGCTGCACAAAAATCTGACAATCTGCATGTAACCAACAAAAAAGTAAAGTCCCACAGAAAAGAAGAACCCCTGCCCTAACAAGCAGAAAAACTGATCCAACAACTCCCATCCTTGGGGCAGAAACTGTACTACTCAAGCAAATCAAATTAGCACCAATAACACCACCAAGGAGGGAAAAATACAGGGGAGTGCTCAGGAAAGCTGCCCTTCCTCACTTTGCAAGACTTGTATAGGGACCAAGACGTGGACTTAATTACCATGATACAAATACCCTCCAGCAATCTTATACTGTTTGCTGCCCAGAAAGAAAATAAAGCCCACACTTATCATTTCTGATTTTGCTGATATCAGGGTATCACACTATTTGACACTGGAGCAGACTGATCCCATGTCAACAAAAGATTTGCCAGCTTCATTGTGATGGTCTACAGGAAGCTGTTGTTCAGACAAGGGTTGATTTAGCCACAATAAAGACTCTATGCTTAAATTTGGAAAATTGTAGTAGTTTTGGGACAGCTAGAGGCCTAGTAGGTAATGTTGGATACTAGAGAAGGTAAGGTCAACCTAGTAGTTAACTGGTGACTACTAGAGAAGAATGGGCTGAGGTAGCTCTGAGATCCTTTGGCCACTTGCAGGAGGTCTTCATGTGGAAACTTTACCTAGTTTAGGGGTAAGGTTTCCTTGTCTATGTCTTCCTGGTATTTTTGAGGTGGTCTTGAAGTCATCAGAGAGGCATGGATATTCACTGGAACATTATCAAGGTAGTTGCCTGGGGAAACAGCTGCAGAATTTGATAATAAATAGGTTTATGGGAGTTAAATTTTATTAATTTGCAACTGAAAGCTCAAACTAACCACTTAAGTGAGTAAAAACAACTACACAGACATGAGGGTTTTCTGTGGTTGATGGCCTAAAGTGGTGGTAACTGATAGGGCCAAGTAAGACACTAACTCGCTTGTGGGGACTTATTACCTGAGTCTGAGGTGTTACTATGGTGACTACATAGAAAGATAGAACCTTGATGGTTCACATAGAAAAGGAAAGAACCTTGATGGTTTACATAGAGAAGTACTTAATCTTGATGGTTCACTCAGAGAAGGACTTGCAGAAGTAATGAAAGATGGTAGAGAAGGACTAGCAGAAGAGGAATGAGAATTTTTCCAAAGGATTAGGACAATTAGAAGAAGCAGAAGATGATAGGAAGGACTAGAAGAAGGAGGAAAGGAAATGAGAGAAGTTCATCATAAGAAGATAAGGAGTTGATAAGAGTAGACTTGGAAAGTTTAGGATAAGTAAAGGAAATCAGTAAAAAGAAAGAGAAAATTAAGAAAGAATTAAGAGAAATAATTTTAAAAGAAGGAAATAATAAAATATTTAGAAAAATAGATAAAAGATATGCAGAAAAGAAAGAAACAGTTAGAAAAATAGATTGTGAATTTATTAAGATTTGATTAAATAATAATAAGCAAAAGTAGACAGAAACAGTACAGAGAAACTCCGAGGACAAAGTGTTACAAAAGTAACATTATCAAAGCCCTGGGAAGGAATCAAACCTGCTCCTAGCCACCAAGCAGGGCTAGCAGGCGGAGGAGATTTGCCCACACCTGGATTTTTGCTTTTCAAAGCAAATCCAGGTGTGGGAACTATTTCTGCCCTGGTGGTAGCTTCAGAGCCTGTTCTGGGCCCTAAAAGCTATTCTCAAGCCTTGGTGGGTTTGACTGGGCCTGGGCAGGCTAATTTTAGCTGCCCAGTAAACCCAGTTCAAGCCCACCCTCCATTAAGTAATTTGGGGTCCCCAATTGGGACCTCTTTTTTAATTAAATTTCTTGGCCTCAAGAAAGCCTGCCCAATCAGCCCAAAAAAGGTGATCAAATTGGGGAAACCCCCATAACCCCAGAATCCAAACCTGCCAGAACCAATGGCCAGCCAAGTCAAGATAGACTACCAAAAAGCTAAACAACTGTTCCTGAAAACCCCAAAAATGACTATGAAGCAGCCAACCAAACAGCAGAACCTGATATGTCAAGCCTTGTCATACAGATAGCATCAGAAGAATGCCTAGAGGCACTTGCATGTGAGTAAGTATATAAATCAGAAGCACCTGAAAAAGTTCTATATTGTCATCCTTACCAAATAAAGTTGGTGTGAACCTTTGGTTCACCAATCTGTTTCCATACATATTTTTGATACTCTTCCATCTGCATACACCCAAGCATCAGCACTAATTCCCTGGGATAGATAGCCAGGCTCCAGTTGAAAAAACCAAAGCCTTTGACTACTATTGTCCACCTAAAGCTCCATTTGGTCCTGTTCATTTCACTGAGTATTCCCCAAATCCTGATCACAAACCCTGGTCCTTGGAAGACTTGCAGTGGTACACCTGCCCAAACACACCCAAGGAACCCTATCAAATTGTCTGTGACAACAAAGCAATCACCATCTACCCTTTGATCTTAAACAGGAAGTAAAACAATCCTGCTGCCTACCTGGTCCCCTTGGAACCACCACTGACACCCAAACTGACCATCTCAACCCCACCCACATCTGATGCCACTGGCCAGAGTAGTCAATTCCTGGGAGTGCTTTATCTGGCGCTCACAGGATTGATTGACTCTGCCTTGCCAGCTGCTGGACCTTGGGCTGTGGCTGGGAAGGCCCTTTCCTACCTGGTAAAGTTAGTTCCCATCATCTGGTGGGCCATGCCAGTAGCTGCTTCAAATCCTCTTTCACCTACTGGAGCTCCACAGTACTCTTGGTATCCTGACACAAAGGAAGGAGTTTTGCCAAACTACAGAAGTGAGCAAGAAGCAAGCAATAGGCAGGTTTCCATTTCTCTTAGGGGAGAAAACGCGGGGAAATACAGAGAAACATTGAAGAAATTAAGGTGTAAAAATCCCTTAAATAAAACATAATCAGAAGCAATTGAGTTTGCCTGGAGAAACGTGATGGAAAATACGGTAAAACTGTTTGAAATGCAGAACCAGTGTTTATCTGGAGCAAGAAAATGTTGGGTTCAAACCAGGGTCAAGAGCAAGTCATTTGGGTAAACTGTTTGGCAAAACAGTTGAATTCAGGCGTTTGATTGGCTACATAACAAAGTCTATTTGATCATTATTTTCATTGGTTGAAAAGAAGGGAAAGATTTTAAAAATGAGGGAATAAACTAGAAAGAACTTGTTTTCAATTGGCTGAAGTAAGTGAAGAGGTTTAATATATTATAGAGCAGAAGAAGCTAGATAGTTTAAGCCTGTAAAACCAAAGTTCTGAGAAGGAGAAAGGACTGAAACAAGGAGCTATAAAAGGGGGAACATTTTGAAGCAAGACAGGGATTAGAAACAGTGGATTACAAAGGCCACAAAGATAGAACAAGGAGCCAAGGATAAGGGCAAGGTAGCAGGAGCCCAAGATAAAGAAGCAAGAGCACAAACACAGAGCAGGGTTTTAAGACTACAGAGCAGGAGTCTGAGACTAAGGTGAAGGAGCCCAAGACCAAGTACAAGTATTCCAAGAGATTGATGAGGACTCCAAGTATTGGCACATATCAATTGTTTCCCAGACCCCTTGGACCATATACCAGAACTTTTCTAAGGATATCTTCCTTCTGAAGCAAATAAAAGCCTATTTCAACCTCTGTCCATATTTCAAACTAGTATGGTTAGTCCCTATTAGTGAATTGCCCAATACTGCTACCCTATCCAAGGGGAGGAGGATACCTATTGCCAAAGCTTTCAAAGGTTTGATACTAGTAAAACTTCCCTAAAAGAATGGAAAAGGTTTACTAAACACCTTGAGATGACAGATAGAGGAAGGGTATTTATTGGGTTTGAGTTCAATAAACTCTTGAAAGATTAGTATCAGCCCACAGAGGATCTAGCCCCAGCTGAGGTTTAAGTACATGGATCAAAAACTTGCCTAGTGATAGGGAAAGTCTTGAAAGAATTTGCTGTCATGCAAGCCAAGTACAAACTCCAACTTAGCCACATACCCCAACCAGGGAATGACAACTCCTTCCAGCTGGTCCCTGGTTTCAACCCAGGACATCCCATGGTGACTAAAGAGCTGGATAATCACACATTCTCTAGTCTACCTAGCAAAAAAATCCCCATCATATCCCACTATTTTTTTAGAGTTCTCTCCCTAAATATCAACAAGTTTATCTGCATCTGTGATGGCTTTCATAACCTTCAAGTATATCCTTCCCTTCTTCTAAAATGAACTTCTCTTCAACCTTCCCAGGAAATCAAGGTAAATTCCTAATTTCACATAACTGACTAACCCAAGGCTAACTTCAAGCCTCAACCCCCTTCAATAAAGGTTCCCTGCTATATCTGCTCATATATCCTCCTTAGACCTGAACACAAAAAACTACTGATGCAAGTGCTCTGGCTGGGCCTATAGCCTGCAAGGCAGCCAACAGCCAGCTATACATATGGTAAAAGTCCAGGTCTAAATCTCCCCTTCCATCTAGGGAAGTTCCTGGATGGCAGCTGCACCACCTTTGCTCTAGCTTCTGATACGTTTGGAGGTTGATGGGGGTAGGGTGGCAGGATCATATCAATTGCATAAGTGTAAAGGGAGAACTGGGTATTTGATACCAGACTAAATCTTTTATAGATTGTACATGTCCTGGAGTGGGCTTTTTACTATATTTTGGCCCTAAAATTATTTCTGCTTTTTAAGTCCAAACATGACCCATGGAATTATAATTGTACCTATTGGATGTATTAGTTTTTATGCTTAATGCTGCTGTAGGAGAGTTATGGGACACTTGAAAGTTTCCCACTGCTTGTATTCATGGGATAGCTTCACTTATGATAGAAATGTATGATTATGGGCTTAAGTTAGCCATGGTTGATTAAAGGATGAAACCTCCAGAAATAAATTTAACAGCTTTCTGATGATGATTGGAAAACATGGCTCTATAATCCACTCAGACTGGTTGATTTCAAGCCAAGGAGATAAGATCAGTGTTTAAACAGCAAGGTGAGCTGTCATTAAACTTGATACTAGCCTTTTCTGCTCAAACTTGATGGGTTTACTTATAACTAGAGCCAAGCTTTGGAATGTACATATTACTACCCATCTAGTTCAGAGACAGCAAGGGTTTATATAGGTAGGATCAAGTTTAAATCTTCAGAGCTGATCTTGATTTAAAAAATGTTAAAAAAACTCTAAGGAAACTAAACCAATCCAAAAATATTGAAGCTGCCTTTTATGTAAGCTTTTCCTTAAAGATGCTAACCTCTATTCCCTTTTAGATAGGCTTGGTCCACTGCAGATCTTGTGGAAGATAGGATAATTTTTCATCAAACTTACTAACCTGAATGAAAAAGCCCTTATATTTGCCCTGAAGCTGATTTTGGGAATGTTAAGTATTGTTTTAAACCAGTAACTATATAAACTTTGCATCTCAGGATAAGAAGTTTTATTGTTATACATGTAGGGTTTAAGAGGGGATTGTATTAGAACAATTCTATACTACCAATTGGTTGCTGTACAGCGGGCAGGCGTCTTGTTGTCCAACCTGGGGAATACCTATTTTACTACAAGTATGGATAAGGCTTTTCCCAATACTCAGATACTCTGACTACTTAATAACTTAGTAGTGATACACCACAATTGAGGATATATTGTTGCTATTATACTAAGTTTATTTTGCTTAATCTTTGATTAGAAGAGCACCTTATATAGGGTGGATCAGCCCTCTTGCAGGTATTAGCATCCAGTGTTTCTAACTCTCATTGGCCAGTTCACTATTCCCAAGACTTCTGATTATAACCCCCAGAGCAAAGCATCCATGCCATGCTAGCCTGTGATCACAATTAATTGCTGGGCCTCATGTATACTATTTGGGACCCATCAGCATCCTGTCTAATGTTCATACACTTGGAATAATCAGTTACTCATTTTAATGGGAACTTACATCCTGTGTTTGGTGAGTGTTCAACTTTCTGTATAAGGATGATTTTCTGGTATCCTTCCCAGAAGCAATAAGGTTTGGCAGTGCTGCATCCCATGGGGATATTCTGGAATGCTTCCAAACCCTCACTATGTTAAGCTTGACATTGACCAACCAGACCATGTGTGCATATAAATAGATATGGCTTCATAGCAATGACTATATTTAAGCTACCTGGATCTAATGGTTGGATTGCATCAGTGCTTTGATAAGCTACCATGGCAGGGTGCTGCTTAGGCGTTGTAGGCCTATGGACCAGATTGTCAGGATTGACAATTTGCTCCACTTGAAACCTGAGGCCAAGGCTGGGATTCAAACCCTGACCCTGAATCTCTGTAGGCCGCCAGCCCTAAGGACTAACAGGCCTTCTGCCCAATTTTCCTGGGATTGAGCCCCTTCAAGATGAGACCAAGCATGATGCACTAGATAGGAATATCAGTAAACCCTTGGAAATAGAAGCAAAAACCAAGGCAACCTCAAGAATTAACTCATACAGAATGTAACATCCTCCATATTGACAATTTCAAAAAATTGTGTTTGCTTTATTTTTATAATTTAATTAAAAGCTCAAAATAAAAATTAAGCATTAATTTTATTATCAATATCAATTATTTAATCCAGAAAGAAATCTTTTGATATTTAAAATAAGAAAAATATTTTTGAGGATTGTTGGCATGGAGGATGTTCCTTGCTGTATGAGTTAATTCTGGAGGTTGACAAAAACCAAAAGATTAAATGAATTGCCTAATGGAGGCAAAGAAATTCCTACTATTAACTTCATTAGTTTGAATTCAATACTAGTGGTCAATAAAGAGCCATCACTGGAAGAAAACACGGGCCAGAAGCCTGCTCCCATGACCATACTTCAAGAACAGAAGAATTGAGCAACCTATTCTGA
This sequence comes from Entomophthora muscae, assembly GCA_014839935.2. NCBI lineage: Eukaryota > Fungi > Entomophthoromycota > Entomophthoromycetes > Entomophthorales > Entomophthoraceae > Entomophthora > Entomophthora muscae. The sequence goes on along the minus strand of QTSX02005084.1, from coordinate 33,035 downwards.
GGCTTTGACCAATAAGCAAACGCCCAGCAGCAGAGCCATTTGGCCACTTCCAAACCTGGGCATCCTGACCACACAACTTCATATTTCCTGACTCTATGAGGATCCCCAGTTAAAAACTGTAAAGTTTGGTGGTGGGGTACTATATAGACCCATATACCCTGCGCTCAGACTTTATTACCATTTTTAAATAAAGGTCATGTCATATTGGCTTCCACAGCTATTGCCTTATTTTATTTTTGCCATCTATCAATTCAGCACAAGACCATCTGTTTCTCATAACCTTCTTCCCACAGATTCCTGTCCACCAGGTGTTCCTTTTGGCCCCGTTTATTTCACATAGTATCCATTAAAGCCTAAGTATAAAGACTATACCCCATAAAAGGTCCTTGAACTATATCTCTTGGCCCACATAAAATTTGCAGTTAGATACAACCAACAAGGTCCCTTGATCCTATCAGAGCCCAGGTTTTTTAGAGGCAAATTCCACTTCTTGCCTTCCTACAAACTTGATATGAAACCTACTGTGACCCCCAAGCCAATGTCCACATCCTCACCTGACCTTCCCCTGGCTAGACTAATCCATATTTTCTCTCTTTCTTGGAAATCTTTTGTATATTTATAACTCTTTAAACTAGTCAGGATATACTAGCAAGACAGAGTCTGTTGATATATTGTGGAGATGTCTGAGGAAGATAAAGATTTTTTAATTCTCTCTCAAAAGGCTAGAAAGTTGTTGATCTGTGTAATATAAGATGGGGATAATGAGTTGGTTTTTACTGGTCTAGGGGACCCAGCGCATTCAGATAGTCAAAATGACAAGGTCTCATCAGAAGTTACAAAGTTGGGTACCCCCAAGGAATCCTAACCAGCTTCAGAAAAGTGTCCTCTTGGTAAATTGGTCAAGCCTTGTTCTTCAAAAAAAGGTGGTGGTTACTCCTCTGCAGCAGACTGCTGGTAGAAGGGTCATCAAGCGGCTTCCATCTGCTGTGGTGATAAGTTTGGGAGTACCACTTGGTGGGGACGCCTTGATATGTGTGTCTGCTAACTTATTTGGGAACACTCAAGAGCTCCTCAATACCCGGTGTCAAATAGATGAGGAGTGATCTTTGTACTTGGCCTTGTTTGTTGGGGAGGATATCATCCCTCAATTTTTATTCTTTTACATGCAGAACTATCTTTTCCATAATCTGAAAAAGAGGATTATGCTCTCTTCTGCCGGCTTCTTTGCTATGTGCTGTAAATGATGCAGGTTAGGGTGCTGAATTATACAACGGTTAGTCAATGTTCTTAGATCTTATTGATATACCTATTGGTTATATAGTTACAGCCTTTAATAAGACAGAAGAAATAAAGATAATTGGACAAAAACTGTTTACTTTATTTGATAGTGAGAAGTTATATAGTAGAAGGGGTGTAATTACCACTAGGGGAAAGGAGGCACCAGAAAAAATACTTGCCAAAAAGGAGGAGAGGGAAGTGGCATACTGAAAATACCCATACACAAAAGTAACTGGTTTCACACACCTTCCCAAATAGATGCAAGTGGCACTAGTTAGGTTATTTTTATAGTTATTCTCAGAAGTGAAGACTGTACTTTATGCACCATTATAACTCAAATTTACAGATTTTTAAAAGCGTTTTAAAAGGGGTTTATGTGCATAAAATATTAAGCATAACAGAAAAATTAAAAATTCATGTGAGCGCTTTATTGTCAGGGCCATAGATGGACATCCTATTGTTCTTAATCCATTAGGGATCTTCAACACTGTGGATTATCAAGGAATAATTATGGAGCTTGTTGAAACAGCAGGCTCAACCCGCCAACAAGGTTCTGAGTAAGCTGGTTTGTGACCCGCAATCCAATTATCCAGTCACTCAAAGCCAGACTAGGAAGTCAACTCAAATTTTCAAATCCAAAAACATGAACAGGTGATAATCTCTTACAGTGGATACCTTGTTTTGGCGCTTGACTCATTACAAAGATCAAGCCACCCCCTTCTCCATCCCACTGTGTGATCAACACTATCATGTTCCTGTTATCCACAATTAACAATGACTATATAATACTTATCTCTCAATAAAGAATATTATCTAGTTGCCAAATATTTTTCCCCTTGTAACTCTGCTAAAACAAAACAGTTACAACATTGGTAGCAGAAGTAGGTTTATCATCCTACTTTATTCCCCAAAATTCTGCTTGTTGCTCGTACTTACCGCGGCCAACAAATCCTTGATAGAATCATGTCTGGCCTCCCAGCAGACTTGACACTGTACACACCCGGTACCAAGATACCTGATGGGTTTGTCCTCTACCAGAGCATGATGATACCACTTCCCGCGTTCAATGCCCTGTCTGCCCAAGGGGTTTTCCAGGCACCCTCCACCATGCTCCGTGCAACTGACAAAAATACCATGCCAGCCTATGTAGCCCAAAGACTTTGAAGCGCTGCCCTGGAATCCTTTGCCAGGGCCAACTCAACGCTGCTGTATGAATCCAGTTGGCCCAAAGCAAGCTGGCCCAAATGGTATGCTCACAACAATTCTGGATTTCAGAGATCTTCATCCAACTGACCCACAACACAGGCACCTGGTGCAACAATTAGCATTAAGAACATACCAAAAAGGACTGGGATGCCTTCAAACAAGACTTTTTGGCAAGGTTTGTGCTTAAGGACACTGCACTCATGATCATACGTCAAGTAAAGAACTTAATCCAGATGGGCACTGTGAAGGAGCTCACCTGCGCCTACAATTACTCTGTCTATGTGCACCCTCTGATATGATTTTTGACACCCCAGCCACACACCTCATGTACTACAACGCCCTCAAGTTGCACATAATGAGACACGTGAACTTGGATCAAGTGACCAATTTGCAGAGCCTGTATTGCAAAGCGGAGAAAGCAGAAAAAACATCCAACACTCTTCACAAAGCGCAAGCCAGAAAACAAGAGAGACCCAAAGACTCTCACCCAGCTGGCCGCTCCAGTTGACCACCCCCTGGAAACAACGGCAACAGTACAAACCATAAACCTGTAGGCTCAAATGGACATGGAAACGGGAACCAATGCAAGTCAAACTGTACCCATTTCTGCATCACTGCACCACAGAGCAACCAAGACAAGGGAAAAGCCCAGGGAGAGCACTAAGCAAGCCAAGTTCTCCTTGTACAACTCCTGACTTGCTCAACAATAAATACCGCTCCAAGGACATGGACTAGTGTCTAATGATCCAAGTTCCCTTGGAGGACCTGATTCTCTACACCATTTCCAGACACCCCAATAAACTGATGTCTTACCCTTTCTGCTTTTGCAGTTACACAGGCTCGGCACTCCTGGACCCAGTTGCGGATCAAAACTTAGTCAAAAGCAGCTTTGTGGACAAGTTCAAGCTAACTACTAATCTTTTGTAGATTAGAAAAAGTGGTTTTAACTGATGAACATCATATTACTGTGACAAGGGAGACTACCCTCTTTTCTGTAATTCTTGAGAACCTGCACTCCACCATCTAAGGCCCTGTCATTGACTTTCCAAAGTTTGACATTGTACTGGGCTTGGATTGGTTGCAAAAGAACAACCCTCATTTGGACTGGGCTACCTTGTTATTGACCATCAAACGTGAAGTTTTCAACCACCAGATCTACCCTGACTCAGCGGATCAACTCCTATGCAACCACGTCTTTGTACATATTACAGAAACCCTGAACAAAAAAGAGAACCTCAAGACAATTGACTGAGACTCCTGAAAGTACGAGATCATACACTTCAAAGATCACCAGGACACTACTACGTCTCAGGATTGCAAAATTGTAGCCTGTCACCCAGAAATCTTTTAGGAGGCATTACCTGGGTTGCCCCTGGAAAAAACACACATCCAACACTCTGTTCAGCTCAAGGGAGCTGTACCAGAAGCACAGTCCATCTACTTCCTGACCCCAAATGAAGGCAACACCTTATGTGCCTACCTCAAGGAGGCCTTGGAGAAAGGAATTATCTGTCCCTCACAATCCCCCTTTGGAGCCGCCGTCTTCTTTGTGGCAAAGAAGGATGGCACCCTGCACCTGGTCACAGATTACCAAGCCTTAAATGAAGTTACCATCAAGAATTTTTACCTACTATCACTCATTGACAACCTATTTGATGTTCTGGGCGGCACCACAGTCTTCTACATGATTGACTTAACTTCAGGCTACAACCATATCCATATTAAAGAGTAAGATATCCCTAAGGCAGCTTTTGAACAAAGTATGGCTCATACAAATGTGTGGTACTCAATTTTGGTATGAAAAACGCCCCCTCAATCTTTGTGACCTTCATGAACAAGGTGTTTTCCCCCACATAGACAAGCACGCCTTGGTTTATCTGAACAGCATTATTGTCTATAGCCCCTTGATGGAGCAACAGCACAAGGACCTGGAAGCAGTCTTTGCTACTCTGGCACAACACAAGCTGCTAGCCAAACCCTCCAAATGCCAGTTTTTCCGTAAACAACTACCTTTCCTAGGACACATAGTCTCAAAAGACAGCATCAAGCCAAAAGTCAGAAGATACAGACCATCTGCAATATGCTACCACCCAAAGACAAGTTGGAACTCTGCATGTTCCTAGGAATGGTGGCCTACATAAGCCATTTCATACCTGACTGCATCCCCCGCCATAACTGGCGCCAAATCCAAGTTTGTATGGACCCCCCAACGCAACTCTGCTTCAGACGTCTCAAGGAGAGGCTAACAACGGTGCCTATCCTACAGTACCCCAAACAAGATGGGGAGTACCAAATGGAAACAGACGCCTCAGATGCATCCATTGGGGGATTACTACAAAAAAAACAATTATGGTGACTTCCTGCGCTTGGTGGGCCTGTAGACTACAAATCACATAAATTGACAGACATCAAGTGTTGATACCCTATACACAATAAAGAGTTGTTGGCCATTGTACATTGCCTAGTCAAATGGCGTTGTTATCTAGAGCAACAGGAGGAATTCACAGCATTGGCCAATCACAAGTTGCTCATATATTTCAAAACCCAAGAAAACCTGTCCCGCTGTCAGGCTCACTGGATGTAACTCTTAGAGAGATTCAATATGCTCATACAGTACAAGCCTGGCCCTGAACTTGCCATGGCAGACACTCTCTTGCGCCTGTACGTCCGAGCTACAAGGGGAGAAAATGGGCTTAAACTAGACTGGCCTATCCTGGTACTTCAAACAAAAGATGAAGGTTTTCCCCTTGGCACCAAGGATGTAACAAAGGAAACAGTTATTAAGAAGGAACACCTATTTGCAGATGTGTACAGGACCTTACGTCAAAAAATGTCCAATGGAACCACCATCCATTATGTTCCCACACATCAGCAAGTTGACACCATCCTACGTTACCATAAATACCTAGGAAACACAAAAAGTTGCAACCTCTACAAATTCCTTAAACATAAGACATGGTAGCCAACCCTGTACCAAGATGTTCAGGAAGTCTTAGAACAATATGAAGTATGTGAAACATTTGCAAGAAGCAAGAGACCACCTATGTCAGTACTATCTATCCGTACACAATTATCCTTCCAGGTGTGGGCCCTTGACATTGTAGGCCCCATGCCAGAAAAGCACAACAAAAAGAAGTATATCATTACTGCAATAGACTTTGCCACACAATGGTCAGTGGCTCAAGCAGTAAAGACACATACTGGTAATGACATACAGTGGTTCATAGGGAAAGAAATCATCAGTAAGTTTGGAAAGCCAGCAACCTGATAACTGATGGGGGCAAGGAACTGACCTCTGAAGATACCAATGTATACCTCACCAAGAATGAGGTCAAGCACACTGTAACAACACCATACCACCCACAGGCTAATGGACGTGTAGAGCGGCTAAATGGCAGCCTCGTACAAGCCTTAGCCAAGCTCACCACCTGGAGACCTGAAGACTGGTATAAGCAGCTATTGACTGCACTACTTGTGTGCCAAACCCAAGTGAACAGATCCACTGGAAAAAGCCCTTTTGATTTGGTATACAGCACACGGCCAAATATCATCCAAGTGTTGACAGGACTCAAGCTGGAAATTCCAAGTAAAGTCCCCCTTGTTCAGACCCTCAAGTTATAGAGGCCAATGGCAATCAAACAGAGAGAGAAAAAGGCGTCTAGAAAAGACTATTGTCCCCATCCAAGACAAACATGGGGTTGGTGACAAAGTTTAGGTCATGAACTTTGACAAAAGTAAACTTCAACCCAAGAAAGTAGGCCCAGCAATCATCTTAAAGGTAAACAAAAACAACACTTACCTTGTGCAAGGACTTGCAAAACAAAAACAAGACAAGATCCTCCACCATAATTGCCTGAGACCTTGTAAGGCAAGACAGAAACAGTGTGAGACCACCCTACCTGCCACAGAAAAACAGCCAGTCCAGTATGGCGCCCAGGCTCCTGACAACCTCCATGACAACCTTCCCCCAGAGGAGGCCAACCTTCAGTTGGGTGGGGGGTTTCAAAACAGAAGGCTTGACCTGCCAACAAGGTTCTGAGTAAGCAGGTTTGTGACCTGCAATCCAATTATCCAGTCACTTGAAGCTAGACTAGGAAGTCAACTCAAATTTTCAAATCCAACAACATGAACAGGTGATAATCCCTTACAGTGGATACCTTGTTTTGGCGCTTGACTCATTACCAGGATCAAGCCACCCCCTTCACCATCCCACCATGTAATTAACACTATCATGTTCCTGTTATCCAAAACTAACAATGACTATATAATACTTATCTCTCAATAAAGAATATTATCTAGTTTCCAAATATTTTTCCCCTTGTAACTCTGCCAAAACAGCACATTTACAACAATCTCAACCAAGAATTATCTAGCATTGTTCTAAACCTGGTGGTGTCTTTCTTGCTGTATAGGTCTATCCCTGGGTTTGTTCTATCTTTGCTTGGCTGTTCATTGATTCTGGCAGGGCTGGCTGCAGTTGTCATGGGTTCATTTCCAATTTGATTACCATTTTTAGATTCTCTTGACAGGCATTTCTGAAGCTAGGGAACTTGATTAAAAAGGGTTCCTAATTGGGAACCCCAAATCACTAAACAGAGGGTGGGCTTAAACTGGGAGCCTTGGTCAGCTGAAATTAGCCTGCCCAGGCCCAGCCAAACCCATCAATACTTGGCCATAGCTTTTAGGCCCAGGGTGGGAATGGTTCCTGCACCTTGATTTTTTGCTTAGCAAAAAAATCCAGGTGTGGTTAAATCCCTGTCACCTGCTTGCCCCACCTGGCAGCAGGGTGCAGGTTTGATTCTTGTCCAGGGCTTTGAAACTGTCACATCTGTAAAATTTTACTTGTCATTAGAGATTTCAAATTCATATGTGTGGGATAATTATATTAGTAGAGAAATCTGTTGAGTCTGGGAGGCACTCCATTGGGGGGACAAGCAACAGGCAGTCTTTGGGATGTTCTTGTGCAGAGATCTTCTTCTCACTCCAGATCTGTGCTTACCTATGTGGACCTATGACCTCCTGGCATCATATTGAGAGAGGCTCTGTAATAAAATAAGCGGCATTAAGTATGGTGTTCTAGCTCCTCAGACATCAATACATGTCCTGGGTTAAAGCCAGGTGATGGCTGGATGGGGTCAATATACTCCAGATGGGGCAACTTCTTGAAAATTAGCTTGTACTTAGACTGCATGAATGAAAATTCCTCTAGCACTTTTCCTATAACCAGGAAAGCATCTCCTCCATAGACCTTCACATCAGCTGGATTAAGTTCATCTTTGGCTGATACCAATCTCTGAACAGTCTTTTTAACTCTCCACCTATAAACTCTTTTCCTCTGGTGGTCATCTCCAAGTGTTGTGTCAATTTGTCATATTCCTCATTCAAATTATTTCTTATTGAAAACCTCCTAAAACTCTGTTAGTAGACATCATCTTCAACTGAGCTAGGATAGAAAACTTTATGGGGCTTTTCCATGGGAAACTCTGCACAATTGTGTATAATGAATATGGATTGAGAGTGGTGCTTATTGTACTCAAAATAAATATCCCCTTAGAAACCTTCTGTATTGTAGCCTGTTCTGGGAGGAATATATTTGAATTGCTAAGTCTCAGAGTCATTTCTTTATCTCTTGGACTTCTTGCAATTGGTCTTGCGCTCCTTATCCCTTGTCCCGGACTATTTCCCTATGTCTTGGGCTCCTTAGTGTTGGTCTTGCGCTCCTGTTATATTTATTGGAGTCCTTGTGCACCTCTTGATGCCCCACTTTCCTAGCTTCTTGGTCTTAAAATACCCTGCTCTTGACTCTTTACTACTTCCCTGATGCCTTGGACTCCTTTTCTGACTTCTGGCTCTTGATATCCCCTGTTTCAATCTGTTTCTGTTACAAATAACAAACTCCTGTTGACTATGCTCATAGAAAAACCTCACTACAGGATTCAACCCCTAATACCCTATGGGCTGTCAGCCTGCAGGACCAGCTGCCTTGCTGCCTGCAGATTTTTGGGCTCAAACCAGAGCGGGATTTGACTTCAGGGAATCTCCTAAAGCTTGATGAACTAAAATTACCTGTATCAAGGCTCCCCACGTCAAAGGTTCCTGTTAACCTGACAAATGAGAGTGAAGGCCAAGCCAAAAACCCCGTAATAACTTGGGCCACCGCGGCAGGGGAAGCAAATAAAACTTTCTGTGGAATGCAGGCCACCCAAAGATGGCAAATCCTACGGTCTGAAAGGGAAATTAGAGTTTTCTCAGTTAGAACCAGCCAATGAAATAACTCCCAAAATGGATGCCGCTAAGGGCTGGAAAACCCTGGTAGACAGTAACACCAGGCCCAAAGGAATTTGTAAAATCTTCTCCATAGAAGATGGGTATACTTATACCCTGGGCCGCCAGGAAGTTACCCATTGCCATTCTTGCAATAAAGTGACATGAACCTTTGGTTCAACCAAGTTATCCCCTACTTGATTTTAGTTCTATTTCCTTTTCAGTCCAACTCCTGCAGTTCCATTTCTCCCACTTATCCACCCCAAGAAACTGCAGACCAGCCGCCCAAACTATATTTTCCACTAGGAGCTTCTTTTGGCCTGGTACATTTCACAAAGTACCCGCCCAACCCAGTGTATTCAGAGTTTACTCTGGAGGAGATCCTAATCCACAACCCAGAAGCTATAACTAAAGAGACAGAGACTGTTTACAGAGAAGGCACCAAAATCACCATACCTCCTCTGATATTCTGCAACAAGTACAACTACCTGCCTGCCTATTTAGTTCCAATGACACCATATCTCATTATGTGGAATGACTGCCTGCAGGAATCCATTGAAGCCAATGAATGTACCTCCACTCATATATTTGGGGTGATGTATATCACTCCCACTGGCCTGATTGATTCAATGGTATCCACAAGCAGACACTGGGTCCTCCTGGGCAAATTGTTGTCTTATATTTTAAAGTTAGCACCAATATTGTGGTGGGCCCTATCTGCAGGGCCTGTGGGCTATCTGCCCGCAAGTTCCCTGGAACTCCCCACAGGCTGGATCCCTGATAGTTTCTCCTTAAATAGCTCCTTGTTTCAACTTTTTTTCTTTTCTGATTCCTTTATTTTCCAGGCTTAAAATATGCTTTTTTCTTGCCCTATAATAAATTAAATCTTTTTACTTACTTCAGTCAATCAGAGCAGACTTTTTACTATAAAAATTAAATATTTTTAGGCCCTTTCCCTTCTGTTTTTCTAATGAATTACATTGATGAAACAGGCTTTGACCTGCAGCCAAACAGTCGTCTGTATTGCCTGTTTCTCTAAACAGCTTCTCTGAATGACTTGCTCCTGATCCCTGCTTAAACCTGTTGTCCTCTTTTTCAGGAACACTGTTTCAATCATTCCTGAGAACAATAAGTAATCTTTATTCTTTATAAGTATTGATAACTCTTCTCTTAAATGGGATGCTTCTTTAGGTCCTAGAAATGAATTATTAGATTGTAGTATATTGAACTTATTATCTGATGACATTCATGTGAATATTCTGGAAATTTGAGAAATTTCTTCTACAGGGATTGAACCTGGGTTCTCTTGCTTGCCATGCTGTCACCTAGTGAAAGTTATAAATTCAAATTTGATCTTACCTTACACTTCTACTGAGAACAAGCTCTGTAGCCAATCAGAGTTTACAGCTGGGCCTGCAGAATTTGAATTTACTTTTGCTTCAAACTCTAAACCATCTGGTGACTCTTCAAGCTCTTTAATTCACCTAGACCAGCCAAACAACTGGTTATCTTCTTCTGGTAGTTATTACAACCACCAGAAGCTTCCCCAATCTGAGGTTCTCAAAAAGCTGGGGTAAATGAAACCTAGCTGTTTGAGCAGCTTATCAGGGGGCATTTGTACCTGACAAATGAATTTTATGTTATTTTTAGGTTTAAATATCTCATGCTAAGGTCCCCCCCCCCAAATTCCCTAATATTGTTCCCCCTTCCCCTTGAAATTGCAATTTAAAATTCTTGAAAGCCTATATAAGGCTCCATCTTGTCAGAATGTTGGGTTTTTTGGTTAATTAAAGTCCATCACTTAACCAACTTGATTTTCAAGTGCTTCTTTCCTTCTTAATTACAAAGTCATGAGAATACCCAAGTCCTCCCAATGGTAGATATTTGGGTATAAATTATTGGTTTGGTTGCTCCTGGTGCAGTCCTTTGAAGCAAGTGTATTGCTAGGAACCAGAGCAGATTCTGGTTCTTCCACTCCCCCTCAGTATCTTGATAAGTCTTGGCGCTAAGTGGTACCAGGTATCTGGTACACTGCCATGCCCTTGTCTCCAGTCTCTCTTATTATGGAGAAACCATGAGTGTTTATGGACAGCAATCAGACTCCAACACCCACTTTATTCCATTACTTGGCTTTGGCTTTCTTGCTCATCTACCTGGGATACTACTTCCTACTAGGTAGATTTAATCCCCTCCTGGGGCAGTATTGTTTGCTTGGGGAGCTATTACATATGGGAATGTTCTCTGTCCCAATGGGAATCTTGGTTACAGGTTTTAACCCCTCCGCAGTCATACATCTTCTTGGTAGTATGTTTCCAAGTGAATGGGTTCCTGACACTCTTGCTCTGTAAAAGCCTTGGCTCCACATTTTGAACGGTTTCTCTGTGTTTCCTATCATGTTTTGTTGTGTCAATTTGAACGTTTACACCTATGTTTTACTCACAGTAGTTTTAAAAGCTGACAACAACCAAATATACTTCATACTTAAACAAAACTATTTAAGATTTAAATGAACCCCAAGTTGGGCAAGATTCAGAAATCAAATAATCTAAGTATTTTTGGTGAACAGGTGAAATTTCAAACAATAAACAAAATATCACTAACACAAAATATGAAATTATTTCAAACAGCAAACTTTTAGCTCAAACTACAAGAAAATGAACTGACACATCAATTGAGATGGATCAATGCTGTTTCAGAAAAAATTATAATCCTATCTGGATTCAGATGAGGCACCAAAAGAAGGACTACAATTAAACAAAATAGATCAATCTAGAAGTAAGATTTCACAATCACAAAAAAATGAAGTCACACAAGATGTGTAGTATGAGCAGCCTAAAATAGAAATATAACAGTTTAACAGCCAATCAACAGCTATCTAATTTAGGAACAGAGGCATTTTATCCATTTTCATGGCTCCAGATTTGTATGAAATGGTTCTGAGAACCTTCCAAATATGGACTCAAGATTACAATAAAAATAAATCATAAAATTTTAAACTTCTACTTTTAGTGATTTTTCCCAAGGTTTTTTACAATGGTTTTCAACAACAATAACAACCTTTTTGACAGCGCCAGAAAACAAGACAGCATCAGCCAAGGAAGCTCCCATGAAAATGAGGTTTAGAACACAGAGGCACCTGTTTACACACAGGTCTTTGATGTTGGTAAACAGGAATCTGATCTGTACTTGACCCCCAACCCTTATGGCTTTGACTTGCTTGAGAGTCATTTAGCATGCAGCTCTGCCCCTTCCCCCTTACCCACCCTGCACAAGTTTCCATTTGCATGTCAATCAGAATAGCAACCCTGGTTTGGAACAACTGCCTGTCAGCACCCAACCTGCCCCACTACAGACAATTAGGCTACAGCTCCTGCGGCCCAGTACACCAAGCACCAAATAATTACTACACAGATTCCCCAATAAATTGTGGCACTCAATAAGCAGGGCCCAACTTGGGATCAGATTGCCAGCTAATTGAAATTTATTTGAGCTGCCATCATGCAGGAATTAAACAACTTAATGAATAAGGGAAACCTGATTGGGACAGCCAAGAAGCCAAAGAAGGCCCCAGAGTCCCAGATCAATGAGGCATACCCAATCATGCTCAATCTCTTACAGCAGGTCCCAAGCTTCCCCTGACTCAGGTCCAGAAGCAACTTTTGCACCATGTAATTTGGGTTTCTGAGTGCATGGTGCAGCTCTGGATGCACAGGAAAGTGGCTTCAATCAGGGTGTTGATCAACTGCAACAGGGACCAATGGAAAGGGAGTGAGGATTACCCATATGATCATGTCATCAAGTCCACTCTGGGTCAATGCCTGACAATTTTTTCAGATGACATCATGTTATCTCCTACTACATGTGATTGATTGCCTTTGACAAGCTTGGTGATCAAGGGAAAGCCACCAAGAAAGAAGGTCAAGAAAGGGACTTTCATTGGTGCATTTCTGGATGTTTCAGAAAAGGGGTTTGTCTATTATTGGACAAACCCCAATTACACTAATGGTTATGAGTATAGCCATATCCTTGGTGAATTTCTGGACTCCTGGGATAAAACAAATTCCACATATTGAGTTTCCTTGAGCCACCAGATGGAGGATATCTCCACAGTCCAGGAGCGCTGCCCACAGGCTTTCAATGACCTTTATCTTGGAGTCCTGGACCATGATTCTCTCTTTGGTTGCCAAATGATGGCTGGCTTTTTTGTGCAGATGTCTTTCCATGTGAATATGGGCAACTAATCATGTAAGGACAAGCGCCTCCCACCCTGCACCATAGCTGTCTATAAATCAATACAACTAATGACAAACAAGGAATATAATGAGTGTTATATGGCGGCCATCACGCGCAATCCTCCTATCCCTATCCCTGCCACCACCCCCACCCCCCACCTGCCAGCTCCTCCCACCTAATCCTAGACCTCACAGGCCAGCATCACCTCAACGCCTTCTCTCTCACATTATTCTGCCTAATTGTCTTCACTCTTTCCCTCCCACATATAAACTCAGTGCCACCAACCATTTTGTATTTATATTATTTTTATCTGGAATTTCAATTGTTTTTCTCTCTTTTTTAGTTGATTTTATTCTTTATTTTCAGTTTATTTCTATAAATTATATGTTTACTATGCTATATATCTAGATCTAGAACACAGTTATTTTTAGTACCCAAATACGCCCCTTGTGAAAATATTAACAAAAATTTGGTGATCAGCTAAATTTAAATTAAAAAATTATATGTTTATTGTTTTTATAGAAGTTGTTGCTGATCTAAATTCAAAACCTTAATGATAAACTTTAAGCCAATTAGGAGCCAAGTGATAAAGGGATTGTTGTGATATAAAGGGACATTCAATAATTCTTTGGTGCATGTGCGCTAATTAATATGATTGGCTGGATGTTTTGCCATTGTACGCCATTGCTGCTGTGGCAATTTGTTGGTGGACTAGTGCTAACCCAGCAACTGATTGAGCACTAGTCCACCAACAACTTGCCAAAGTGACAATTGCGCACAATGGCAAAACAACCAGCCAATCAGATTAATTAGCACACACACACTAAAAAATTATTGAATGACCCTTTATGTCACAACAATCACTTTCTCACTTGGCTCCTAATTGGATTAAAGTTTATTTTTAAGGTTTTTAATTTGGATCAGCAACAACTTCTATAAAAACAATAAACATATAATTTTCTAATTTAAATTTAGCTGATCACCAAATTGTTGTTAATATTTTCACAGGGGCTGTGTAAAGAGCTAATAAAATACAGCAATTATGGAAGCAATGCAAAAAAAGCAAACAACACATATTGAGATATAAAACATATACACACTAAGTAAAAATGGGATATTGTAGTAAATGAGAAAACAAACAAGGATAAACAAAGAGGGATAATATCATAATAAAACAGAGTTTATTGGGGTGAAAGCTATAAAAATATATGCAAAGGTTAGTAAAAAATTAATGAGAGAACCCAATAAATTATTGAAGGACCTTGATAATGTAATTGCAGAGATCAAAGAGATTGATCTCAATGTTAAGGCCAAATCAAGTCTGCTGTCTTAACAGGCAAGAAAATTAACAAAGTGTCCACAAAGGCCTTGATGGCCAAGATGCCTTACACCTTGTAGAAGACCATTGAGCATAAATTAAACGTTCAGAAGACTGTAGTTGAGGGCCTGCAATTTAAGACAAATAATCTTTCTGCACCGTCTGTCTGGGTTGACAACCCCGAGATGTATGCACATCTCAAGCCATCAAAACGCGCCAGGAAAGAGGATACAGAATTGCCAGTACAATTACTTGCACCAAAAATAGCTAAGCCTGCTGAAGCTGCCAGAAAGGAAGAAACACAAGAAGGTAATCTAAAAAGAAAATTAATAAAAAACAAATTCTTACCAGTTTTTTTAGAGAACATTGATGGCAAAATCTGCCAGGTCCTGGTCCCCTTTGTCCCTGCCACATTCTACATCAACCACGCCATTCATGTGGCCAAACAGCTCTATCTGTCCCCCCTGTCTTGCAGGAGCTCAAAGACATAATTTATGAGTTCTTCCCAATGACAAGGGACGCGCTAGCTGGGCTGGCTCATTCTGAGGGGACATCTGAGTGGGCAGTTACTGCCTACAAGGATGCCCAACTGATCCACCTGGACCTGGTTAACCTCAGTAGAGTTTACTGTGTAAAATTCATTCAGCTTGTTTAGGACGTCCTGAAGACACTCCCATTCAAGAATGTACCAGAGATGGGCCAGGCCCATGCGGCTGCTTGCTTCTGCTTCACGGTGGAGCACACTATATCTTACCTGTTGGAGAACTTTGGGCACAAGGTGTTGAAATAAACTGTTTTAAATACAAAAGCTGTCAAGAAAACTAAGATTCTCCTGTCAGATTTTGGGCTGGCCTGGAGCGCTGACAAGATGGGGGTCCCTGCAGCATGGATCTGACCTTCTTGAAGACAAAAAATGAGAAAAGAATGAGTGCTTTGTTTAATAAATTGTGCAAGTTTACTGAAGCCTTTTCTGAACAAAGGCTTCACCTTGTGTTTTACCTTGGATTCTTGTTATACTTTGAGATGGGGGCAACAGTCAAAGACCTGTATGGGGTCTTCCATGGGATAAACAAGGCCAAGCTCTCCCTTGATGAGAAAAAGGTCCCACATGAATACAACATGGTTGACCATGTTATCCAGGACGCCCTGGTCAAGTCTGGAATTTACGGGTCTGCAGCCCCGCCCAAAAAGCTGCTCCTCAGTTTGCACCTAACCTTACTCCCCTTCACCAGCAGGCGGGAGTTTTTTAATAAGGTTGTATCCACTGTATACAGTGTGGCAGTGGAGGGTGTGCGCCACCTCCATTGCCAGGTGTCTTCATACTGCCAAACAAACTACAGGCAACTCCAATAAATCCTATTACACAATAAATTTTATTAAAAATTTAATTATTAATTTTTTAATATAATTAATTTCAAAAAGATTTTATATGACAGTAAATTATTACAATGACAGAATACTTAAAACAGTATATAAATTGTATAGTATTATAATTATATATAAAAGCATCATATACTTTGCAAACTTGATATTTTTACTTTTTGATTTAGCTTATATGTTCATTCAAAGTGATAGATATAAATATAAATTTGATACTCCAGTACCAAGTGTTAGGGATAAAGAAAACATGGGCCATAATAAAAGAATTTAATTTAAAATAAATAAATTAGGAACTTTCATCAATGGTGCTGCTGTATGGGATTTAGGGCTTGAAACATCTAAATATAAAATGATAATCCATAAATCTAAAAGATTAAATTAAAGAATATAAAAAATAATTGAAATTGTTAAGCATTTGGTTGATTGGCTGTTTTTCAAGTCATGTGGGGATGAATGAATCAGTGTGGCCATAAAACTTGGCCACAGTCTTGGCTTTAAGGTTGTGGATCCTGGCCTGTAGCAAATTAAAGAGGTCCTCAGTTCCAGTTGGTGTCCCCTGCTTGAAAAATTGCTTGAGCAACCTAAAGACCTCTTCAATTGGGTTTAGGAATGGGGAATGTGCAGAGAGAAATAGAAGGCGCAAATTTGATGTGGCTAATTGGGGAGGGCCAACTGCAATGCTGGTTTCAATTTTTGGAAACTCTTTGAAAATATCTGCCACCTTATGGAGTCCAACATTATCCACTAAAAACATTGGTGAAGCCTGGGCTTGAGCGCCTCAGGTGCTCTTGGACCAATAGGAGAAATGATATGAAGGTCAAGCTGTTGTGGGATCCCAAGATCATTTGATAAATCTCAATCCCCTTTGGACCAAGGAGAGCCACCATCAAATATACTGTGGCGCAGACTGCAGCACACCAAGATACTCCATCATTAGAACCTTTGGGGACATATCCATATGCATTTTTCATCAACAAGGCAAATGCTGATTTTTCAATATAATAGAATTTTAATTTCTCCTTAGCTTTGAGAGCAGTGTACTCTTCTGCATATTTTTCCAGACATTGAGGTTAGAAGGGCTATTCTGATTTTACAGAGATGCCCTGAGCTTTTCCCAGGAAAAATACATTCCCTTTACTAAATGATAGTGAAAGAAAATTGAGGCCTTGACCCCAAAATTAGATTTAACCATTGACTGTATATTTTCTAGTTAAAGATGACAGGCCCAGGTTATCCACTGACAGATTGCCCATTTGTGCTCCTTGGTGAGCAAGGTAGAAACATGTAAGGATTTCTCTGCGGCAAGAACTTGGCCTGTATTGATAAATCTGTTGAATACCTTACTGGCATACTTGGGATCCACCCACACAAGAGCCGCAGCCGCCTTGTAGTCACCAGATTCCCACATATCCAGAGAAGGATGATGTGCTTGATGTCAGGAATGCGCTTCTGGGCAACCTTGGTGGGTTCAGACAAGCCTGGATCCTGATTAGAAACTTTTACACAAGGCATAGGCACCTTGGTATAGAACACAGGAACCTTCTTGAGCACCTGCTGCCCACCCTCAGTTTGGAAGTACTCAAGCTTTTTGTTGTCTTCTTGGTTGTTGTCACTGATATAGAGCTTATATAAGGTGTCAAACACAGGCTTAACCTTCTTCATCATGGCTGACTGGACAGCTTCCTGGTGATAGACAGGGTCAAACACAAAGGAAGTAAGCTCAATTTCCTTGTTTCTAACTTTCTTTGTAGTGGTGACCTTGGTGGGCTTCTGGGTCAGCTTTGGGACCCAAGGGTTAATTCTCCATACACTTGCACAATGTGCTCCTCATACTGGTTGTGTCAGTGCAATCTCACTATTTTTCTCTCCTCTCCCGTCTCCTTCCTGTGTAGGCACTTGGGTTGCACTAACTCTGTTCTTTAACCCACAGGGGCAACCACAACTACAGCACACAACAGGTACATTGCTACTCTGTTGTTGTGTTCCTTCCATTTCAAAATTTAATAAAATACTAAATAAAATTCAATTAAGTGACTCTCTGGCTTTAATTTTTGCTTTTATCTAAATATGGTTATTTAATTAGAATTTCCCCCACTCAATATCCCAATTATAGATTTTTATTTCTTAATTAGTTGTTTCTGGTTTTACAACGCCCATTTTAGAATACCCAAAATAATTCCCACCCATTTCCTCAGATTTTACACCAAATTTAAGCACCCAACACAATATTTTTAAAATTTGTGCTTCAGATTGTGTGCTATATTTTAGATACCTTGTTATCATTCTTGATTACAATACATTTAACACAACAATTGAGTGGTTTTGTTTACATGTTGACTTGCTACTGTGTTTTGTTTTTGGTTTGAGTTTTGATTCACCACATGTGAGTGTATTTTGTCACCAATTTAAATAGTAAGCATATGTACACCAAAAGTCAACTCACACAATTTTTTTTGTGAATCAACATTCTTTGGTTTGTATTTGAATATTTTTTTGAAGTGTGAGTACAATGTTGCTGTGTTGACCTATTTTATCCATTAACACCAAAAATACCTATTAACAGAGTGTATGTTTTACACTGATAGTTGGAATTTACTTAAATCTAAGTTCATTTTGTTTAAATCTGAAGTATTTATGGTTGTTATCATAGCTTTTAAAACTACTGAAATTGATTCATATACTCACATTTTACTCAAAATTTCTCTGTGTTTCCTGTTTTTCTCAACCCTTGGCAAAACTCTAACCTGGCTGTTGCTTTGTTTATGCCCCTCTTAATACCCCAGCAAAATTCTGGTCCCTGATTTCAAAGTTTCCCTGTGCCTTTTCTGTCTGCTTCTATCTCATCCCACTCAATTAAATTTTTAATAAATTCTTTTTATAATATTCTAATCCTTTTGCTTATTTAATTCTTTACTCTTTTTACTTATTTAAATCCTTTTTCTTTAGATCTATTAATTCTTTTACTTCTTTATTAATTATTTTAATTCTTTTTAAATGCTTATTTTTCTTCTATATATTTGTTTTATCTATTTAAATCTTTTCTCTCTATTCTCTAATCTTTTTCAGCCACCCTTGATGTTCTTTTCTAGTCCTCTGCTAATCCCTAAAAATGTCTTTCATCTGAGCTTCTCTATTCTGTTAGTCTCCATCAGACAATACCTCAGACTCAGGAAATAAGTCTCCACAAGTTAATCAACTTATACTGGGCCCCCATCAGTGACCTGCACCTTAGTTCATCAGCAACAGACACTCCTCATGTCTTGCCACTGTTTTTACTCACTCAAGTGGTTAGTTTGAGCTTTCAGGCGCAAAGTAATCAATTTCACTTCCCAGAAACAAAAAAATCACCAAGTTCTGCAGCTGCTTCTCTATGCATCCACCTTGATAATAGTTCTGGGAATAACTATGCTTGTCTAGAAACTTCAAGACTTCCACAAAGCTATCAGCAATACATATAAAGAGAAATCTTACCCCCAGACTAGGTAAATTTTACCAACTGCAGGGGCTGTGTAGTTGGTCTTGGATCTCAGATCTCCCCCAGTACATCCTTTTCCGGATATCCAAGACCTTTCTATCATTCTACCTCATGAATCAAAGGACATCTTTCTCCCCTTCCCTGGTTTAGATCTCTCAACTCTCTTGGTCCCAACTTACATATATCAATAAACTGGCCAACATTTACCTGTTTCTAGGCATTTAATATTTATTGTGGCTAAAATAGCCCTCAGCTGAAAAATTATTCCATGTGGATTGTCACATTCAGGCTCCACTTACTCAAGATTACCAATACATTTTGGACTTTATGATGGACTGCATGGTACTATCTTGTGGTTATCCTCTCAACTCTGGTATTTGGCAGGTTGATGTCCAGCATCCTTTGATTCCTCTTCTTTTTGACAATTTCTTGCAGTGGTCAATTGCTGTTTGTCATTTGTATCTTCAAATGATCACCTATCTCTTTGCCAAAAGTTGCCAGTTTCCTTTTATATCCCTTTTTAATGTTCAGAGCATAAGAAAGCAATATGAAAATAGTCCTAGAGGTCAACAGGAGGCTGGTTCAAGTAGCAATGAGCAGGACAAGAGCAATCCTGAGTAAAAGAAGAATGAACCTTGACAAAACTTAATAAACACTTGCTTTTTACAATTTATTTTTTTATCTTCAGCTATAGATTTTAAAGTTTAATTGGTGCCAATATTAGGTAAAGAAAAGAAAAAATTAAGGAATCTAGTGTTAACTTGATTTATGGGAAGCCCATCTACCAGATTCTTAATAGTGTATGCATCCTGAGAGGTTTTTTCTATAGCTTCAAAAGGGCCCTTCCATAAGCTATCTGACTTATGGGCTTAACCCAGAACCTTGTTGTGATATGAAACCTGGCTTTCAACTTTGAATTCCAGCAAAGGGTGGCCCTTTGAGTTATTGGCTATCTAGCCCTTGGTTCTGAAAAGAGAGGTTTTGGAGAAGGCTTCTACTTGAAGCTTGATCAGCTTCTCTGCTAACTTAGTGAGATGTTGCTTATTAGTCACATCCTCAGGTTTGCCTATTGCAGAGTACAGAATTGGTGGGATTTGGGATGACATTCATACACCATCTAGAAGGCCAAAAACCTGGTTGTTCTATGGATTGAAATGTTGTACGCAAAAAGAACAGCAGGCAGGAACAGGTATCATTCCAAGGTACAAGTATCTGCTAATTTCTGTAGAAAGTTGACTGGAGTACCATTTATCCTCTCCATCATACCATTTGACTCAGGATGTTATAGAGTGGAGAGAAATCACCTCACAATCATGAGCTTGTTCAGTTTGAGAATGACATTGGCTATAAAGTTAGTACCATTATCAGTGAGGATAAACTAAGGCCAACCATGATAGTGAATTATTTGCTCTATAATAAAGGTTGCCTTAGATTTGATGCTTAATTGTTGTAAGGGCTTGGCTTTGACCCACTTGGTCAAGTGATTGATGGCTACTATAATATAGCAGAGGCAACCCACGCACATTGGCAGGGGCCCTGAAATGTCTATGCTCACAGTGTTCCAAGAAAACTTGGGCTCAACCTTTTTGTACTAGTTTTAAGGGATCCATCCTGCGGGGGTTTTTGAGGACTTGTGGGTGGATGGCTTACAGGCCCAGAAGGGAGGGCCAACCAGAGGATAGGAGCTAAATTTACAATATATGACAAGTATTTGCCTATGATGGCCCAGGGCCCATTGGAGGGAACTATAGAATCCACGAGTCTAGTTAGAGTGATGTACATTACTCCAAAAAGTTGTGTTAAATTGAACTCATGGGCTGCCATATATTCTTGAAGGAAGTCAGGCCAAGGGGTTGGAAGCAGGGTCATTGGAATGTGGTAGGCTGGCAGGTAGTTATATTTATCTTGTAATAGCAGAGGGGGGACAGTTATCCAGAATCCTTCTTGGCTAATTATCTCTGTCTCTTGGGTTCTGTCTTTGGGGTCGCAGATCAGGATTACCTCTAGAGTGAACTCTGAATATGCTGGGTTGGGAGGATATTCCAATAAATGTGCCAGGCCAAAGGGTGCTCTGGGTGGTTGATATAGTTTGGGCAGACGGTCTGTGGAGGTTAGTCTGTAAATGAAATAGAACTAAAATCAATTACAGGATGACTTGGTTGAACCAAATGCTCATGTCATTTTTAATGTAAGAATGGTGATGGGTATTTTCCTGACAGCCCAGGGGATAAGTATGCCCAGTTACCATGGGCAAACTTTTGCAATTTCCCTTGGGCCTGGTGTTACAGTCTACCAGGTTTTTCCAGCCCTCAGCGGCATCCATTGTGGGAGTTATTTCATTGGCTGGTTCAAACTGAGAAGACTTGAATTTCACTTTCAGGTTGCAGGATTGGCCATCCTTGAGTGACCTGCGTTTCACAGAAAGTTTCTTTGCTTCCCTGCTGTGGTGGCCCAAGTTATTTTAGGGTCCTTGGCTTGGCATGTGCTCTTATTGGCAGGATTAACAGAAAAATTAGTGTGGGAGGCCTTGATGCAGGTAATTTTAGCTCAAGTCTCAGGAGATTCCCTGAAGTTGAATCCTGCTCTGGTTTGAGCCCAGAAAACTGCAGGCAGCTGGTCCTGTAGGCTGGCGGGATTTTGGGCTTCAAATCCTGTAGTTGAAGTTTTTTCACAAGCATAGTTAGCAGGAGTTTGTCATTAGTGACACTAGTGGTGGCCCACAAATGAATTCTCACTCTGGAATTTGGCACAGCTAGTGAGGGTCTCCTTCATGCCAAATAGAAGGGATCCCAAAAAGTAGTGTAGTTGCAGCTATGCAACTATCTTCTTGAAGCCTCTGTGGCCCACAGCTTTATGGGTGGTCAATATGATCTCAGGCCTATCTGAAAGTTGCAGAAATAAAATATGTTACCTTTTTAATATTTATATAGTTTGTTGTATTCAACTTGGAAGTCATTAATCAACTCTCTCAGGATGACCTGGACTTCCTCAGGTTCATCATCATAGGCGGCTTTCATCATCTTGTTGTACATTTCATTAGCTTGTGAGGATACTAAGGCTACAGTGGGCAGGCAGGACAGACAATCAGAATTTGATGGCTGGCTGGCTCCAGGACAGTGGACTATTTTTTAGTCAGAAGCTTGAAGCTTCAAAGCACATCTGGCAAGACGTCCTTCTGGCTCCCTTAGGTTCTATAGCCAGCTGAGACTGGTGTGATCATTGACCACCGTAAAATGCACATCATGTAGGTATATTCTAAACTGCTTATAGTAGTATATCACAGCAAAATATTTCCTTTCTGTAACAGGTTAGTTATACTCATGCACCTTTAAAAACCTGATGGTGTATGCTACAGGATGTTTGACACCTTTGTTGTCTAGTTGGGACAGTGTGGGGTTCCTGGACACCAGTCCTCATAGTGTGTCCTGGGTCGTAGCCAGGGACCGGCTTGGAGGAGTTGTCATTATCCAACAGGGGTGAAGGGTTGGTGAGAAGCTTATACTTGGCTTGCATAAGGGTGAACTCCCCCAGTACCTTCTCAATCACCAAGCAAGCGTCTTCACCGTATACCTGGACTTCAGCAGGCGCCAGCCCTTCTGTAGGCCTATACCAATCCTGTAATAGACTTGCAAACTCTTCTCTGATGAACTCTCTTCCTCTATTTGTCATCTCCAAATGCCTTGTCACCTTCTCCCACTCTTCATGGGCCAATTTACTAGAGGCAAACTTCCTGCACCCTATGCAATAGGATTCCTCATCCCCTGGGCTAGGATAGAAAATATGGGGCAATTGACTCATGAGACTTATATACTCTTTTCACACGGGAAATTCAGATAGGGGCCGTAATAGGCGCTTTATTCTCTGTCAGAAGGAAGATCCCCTTAGAAACCTTCTGAGATATAGCCTTGGGATAGGGAATAAGAAAGGGTTTGTGCCAGTATTTGGAGTCCTTCAACAATCTCTTTGACTCCTTGTACTTGGTCTTTGACTCCTGCTCCTTGGTCTTGGGCTCCTGCACTTTAGTCGTGGGCTCCGTTGTCTTAATCTTAATCTTCTGCGGTCTGACCCAGCTCTGGATTCCTATCCTTGGTCTTCTGCTCCTTCTGTAGCTTTGGTGGCCTTTGTAATCCCTTTGATCCAGTCCCTGAAGAGTCTCAGATAGCTCTCCCTTTTATAGCCCCTTGTTTCAGACCAAAGACCTCTCTTAGAACTCTGGTTCTTCAAAGCTTAAACTATCCTGTTTTTC
Source organism: Entomophthora muscae (assembly GCA_014839935.2). NCBI lineage: Eukaryota > Fungi > Entomophthoromycota > Entomophthoromycetes > Entomophthorales > Entomophthoraceae > Entomophthora > Entomophthora muscae. Next base: position 9,635 of record QTSX02005084.1, on the reverse strand, counting down.
TTCTTATATAATATATTAAACCTTTAAACTTACTTCTCCAATGAAAGCCCTGAATTTTCTGCTTCTGCTCCTCATTTTTAAGCTTTAACTCTTAAGTTAAAGCCCTTAAAAAACTGATCAAGTAGGCTCCGGTTTGCAGCCAATCAAACGCCTTGCTTCAATGGTTTTGCCAAAACAGTTTACCCAGATGACCCGTCCCTGACCCTGGTTTGACCCTGAAGCTGTCTTGCTCCAGGTAAACAACTGCTCCACGTTTTGAACAGTTTCACCGTAATTCCCGTCATGTTTCCCCGGCAAATCTCAAGCGCTTCCACATATGTTTTACTTGGGCAATTTTTGACCCTTTGATTTTTCAACGTTTCTTCGTGTTTCTCCATGTTTCTTTCAACGTTTTGCACCTTTGAACCTGCCTGTTGCTTGTCCTTTTGCCTTTCCTAGTTGTTCTCAGCAAAATTTGCTCTTTTGCCCTCACAGTTTCTCTGTTCTTCTTTCAGCTTCTTTCTGGTCCATTTCCCCTTTAATCCCTTTCCTAAAAATAACATATAGTTCTAACAAACTATAGTTTATTTTTTCTCTTTCTTTTTCCTTATATGTTTTAATCCTTTTTTAATCATAATCAGGCAGCATTTAATTATTCTTTAACTGCTTCTTTATATCCAAATTTCTTCTCAAAAGTCACTAAACCAGCTCTTCCAGCCTCTGCCTCCAGTCCAGTTAGGTCATCCTCTCAGCTTTTCAGTTCTTCAGCACCAACTTCTGGTCCTTTGGCCATCCTGCATTATGATCTGCTAGTCCTTCATCATGTCTTCTTGCCCTTCTGCTTATCCTTAACCAGTTACTCACCAAATCCTCACTAGGAACCTCCTTTGTTCCTTTAACACACTGAACCATATTGATCCATTCCATTCAATATGAATTAACAGTTCATCAACTAGCCTTCACTGTGACCAAACAGTCCCTCTTGCTAGTTTTCTCTGCTAATTCTGTGAACCACCTCGGTTCTTTATCTCAGCCCCCATTACCAGAACTTGTAGACCCAGGCATGAGTCTACATTGAACTGGTGTTTGACTGGGCCCTCGCAAGTGACAATCCACTTAGGCCATTCAACCATAGATCAATGTCTATGCGTTGTCTTTACTCATCCAGGTGATTAAGTCTGGGCTTTCAGTTGCAGAGTAATCAGCTCTACTTCCCAGAGGCCTGATCACACCAAGTTCTGCAGCTTGCTTCCCCGAGCAAGCCACCTTGGTGACACTTCTGAGCAAATCTATACCCTCCAATGCTCACCTTGGGGTTTCCCCAAAGCTTCCATAGGGGCATAAACAAGGACATCCTACCAGTCTGTTAGGTAGGGTGCTTGCTCACAGACCTCCTGTAAGCGTATCAGGGTACATTGAGCCCTCAGAGCTCTTCCCCTCCCTGGCAGCCCACGTTACCCGCCAGGGGTCCAAACCTACTCCCCCCAGACAGACAAAGTTCCCTGCTTGCTATTTCAGTCTTCACCCTCCCGCAGCCACGGTTCCCTTCTAGGTAAAGCACTATAGCCCAAAGAAGCCAACATCTTCTGCTGGGTGGAGGCAACATCTGCCTCTGGTAGTCCTTTGTTACCTACCAGCCAGGCCTTACTTACCCTAGTAGACCATGTTACCTACTAGGCTTACCTCACTTCTCTTAGTAGACCAGGTTACCTACTAGGCTCCCCTTACTTACCCCTAGCAGCCCTATGTTACCTACTAGTTTACAGCGTCGCCAGCTAACCACACATTGTCACTCTTCAGCATATCATCTTTATTTGAAGCCAAATCAACCCTCACCTGCAAAACAGCACACATTTGGATTACCATAGACAGCAGTGCACCAAGTGCAATAATAATGCATCAGTATGGATAATGAATGGTTTCAAAAAGTAGGGATACATAAGGAGAGGACTGGGTGAAAAGCTGGTTTGAAGGGCGTCAAAAGTGGCATTGCAAGAAGTTGTTCATTTGAAAGTCACCCCATTTTTTGGGAGGTTGAACAGGGGTTTGCCTGTTTGGGATGAAGTGTTGGTAGTAGCCTACCATCCCTAGAAATACTTGAATATCCCTCTTACTTTCTGGGTGCATCATGTTTGTGATAGCTTCAACTTTGGCTGGTTGTGAGCTAAAGCCTGTTGTGTCAACTACAAATCCAAGGTATTCAAGCTGATCTTTGAAGAATTGGCACTTGCAGTGATTAATCTTCAGGTTGGTGTCAGCTAATTAGTTGAAGACAGCCTCCAGGTGGTCCAAATGCTCATTGAATGTCCTGGAAAACACATTAATATTATCTAAATATACCAGAACCCAGGAGAACTTGAGGTCTCCTAGAATTTAATCCATGTCTTGCTGGAACGTGGCTGGGACATTGCATAGACCTTGTGACATGTGTGTTGGCTGGAATAACCTCTAAAAGGTCATTATGGTGCATTTCTCCTGTTCCTCAGGCAACAACTCAATCTACCAGTAACCAGATATTAGATACATGGCAGAGAAATACTTGACACTGCCAATTCAATCAAGGACATCATAAATTTGGGGTAGCAGTAAGAATCCTTTTTGGTTATCAGGTTAAGGTGGTATTAATCAACCACAACTCTGTTGCTACTGTCCTTCTTCACAATGAGCATGGGAGATGCCCAAGGAGGCTTAGATGGCACCAGCATGCCATGGTCTAAGAGCTCATTTATCTCCTTGCTTACTACTTCTTTGCTGGCCTTTGGACCATTTAATATGACAGAGGCAAATTGGTTTGTTTTCCCCTGTGTCAATGTGATGTGTGACATCAGTGGCGCAACCCAGGTCAAAATTGTCTTCCGCAAAAGTGCAACAATACTAGTGTGACTTTGGAATAATATAACCAATCAGGGGCCAGCTACTACACTAGCATGAAATATTCTTGGTTGATCTAGTACCTATAGGCCAAGGGTTGAATGGCAAAGGCTTCTGAGATTACATTCAGCCCTTCTGGAGCCTTTTACACTGGCAAGGGTTAATATAGGTTGCCCCTAGTCAGGGTATCTTATTGTTTCTCAAGGTAAGGCTCAGTCAATATTGAAGGAGTGCTGAATCCTTGACAGAGGGTGTTTATTTAATTCATCATACTATTTTCGAGGAGATGGATGTACAAGTATTCCGGCCGTTGCCGACACAAGTAACATCCAGTCATCGCCTGGTTTGATGCCAATCCAATAAAAGGTTTGACATTCCTGAAATGGCAGCAAACCAAATCCCATGACTCGTCCAGATATCCAGCTATCTTAATCTGACTCACACATGACCTCCAATATTTGATCCAACTTGAGTCCCGCCACAGCGCACACAATATATAAGCCTGAAATATTATCCAATAAAATCAATCTTCTTTTCTAAACCTATCTTCTAAGCTTCCCCAGAAGTCTCTCCTCATCACTATGGCTGAAACATCTGGCACAGACCAAGTTTGCAGGAATTTGACAGGAACAGTTCCTCTCATGAACAGATTTTCTGGGACCATGTTTGCCAGGCCATGAGTTCAAAACTGATAGGTCAGTACCAATTCCTGAACATAATGTTCTTAGCAAGATAGATAAAGATTCCCTATCCATGGATTGTTCTGGATGCTCCTGGAACATCTGTGCCAGAACCCTTCCCTGCTAGTAGCACAGCTACAACGTTAAGTTTATTAGCCAGTAATTTGATGGACCCTAATTAGCAGAAAACTGACAATTTATCTCAAGTACATTTAAATAACTTAAAGAAGAGTATATTTTTGGGTGAGCCGACCCAAATTAGCTTAAAGTGAAAATAAGGCATCGTGAAAGTTGCTGAATAGATTTTAGATTAGCCACAGTCAAGCGAGGCTGCTTTGTTAAAAATTGCACTCCTGCTAATAGATATACTTTGCTTTAATTAATGAAGATCCTCGAAAATAGTTATTTTTTGGCAATCAACCCATTGAGCAATTCTTTTTCTCTTTCAAACGCGACCTTCTCAGTCTCAACTATCCTGCGCCTCATCATATCATTTGGATTTAAGAGGTGACTCTTAAGCCCAGCCAAGAACTGTGTTTTGATAGATCTAGCTGATGAAGGCCTAGTGGGGGCGTGAATACCTAAAAAGTTGTTGAATTGTTTTCGGTGTTGCGCAAAGTCTTCTGGCAATACTTTAATATTTGCCGATTCACACAACCTGAGCAAAAGCAAACACTTATAGCATTCCAATAAAGTAGGTCTATTGACTGGGGATACACGTTTCAGGAGCTGCTTTATATCGACATCATCAAGCGCAAATTTAAATGTTATGGGAGCAGCGGTACAAATTTTTGAATTTGTTTTACAGAAAAAGTTCAACTCTGGATCTGTTAATTTGAAAAAATCTTTTTCCAAATTAACCCAACTAGTAGGCGAAGTCGCATTTGAATTACTCGGAGAATCTTTAAAAATAGTTTGAAGGCGAGCCAAAGCAGCTTCATTGACTTTTTTTCGCTTCAAGGCAATTCGAAAAGAAATCTGGATGAGATCTGCAAGAGAATTTTGTTGAAATATTTTTTGACTCCCGATAAAGAGGCTTTCATACTAAAAAAATTTGGTCAGACCAGAAATACACGCCTTCATTTAAGTTAACTATCTATTTGACTTTAAGTTCCTATTGAACACTTTATTGCATCCATAAGTCCTTATAGAAGCACCGCTAATAAAAAAGCGAAAAGGATGAAAACGATTAAAAATGTGCAAGGTGCTACCACCAGGAAAAGAGCTGCTAAATATTTTCAAAGCTGAAATAAAAAGGTTCTTGTTTTGAAAAAAATCTTCGGATAAAAGCATAAGGGCGTAACAAAAAAAATATCTGCCTTTTAGTACATTCTTATTAAAACATCTTTGTTTTATAATTTAAAACTTAAATATAGTTTGTATAGAGAAGCACGATATGTAAGCACTCATATATTGCCATGATTATAGACTACTAGATATTTATTGCAAGTACTTACGTTGAATTGATCAGTACTTATAAAATTGGTATACTTTCTTGTGCATGGTATTTAATTAGTTTGAGGACATTGAACTACGACTAGGGCTGCTTCGGCCAGTTTCTAGCCGAGTCACTTTTATCAAAGATTTATTATAAAAATTTAAATATATTGATATTTTCAATTTGACTGTAGCGGCCTGTAGGGCTGCGTCGTCCCACCCCCGGACAAAGATATTCTTTTTTCCGGCTTTCTAGAAGATCGGCTTTAAAAACAGCTTCAAATAGAGAGTATATTACCTTCCACATTTTCTGAAACTTCGGACAGAATCCGGGTTTTGTCCGGGGGTGGGACGACGCAGCCCTAGCGGCCCGCAGACGGAAGCTAGCCAGGATGAGCTAAAGCATTCCTAATTACTAATAAGCATGAGCCAAATCAAGCTTTTGGGTTGGGAATCGACTATAATTTTAAAATTTTGGAGCGAGCAATAATCAATAATTTATCTAAAGTAGATTCACCCCTAAAAAATCCCTCAAGAGAATAAGATAATTTTAATGCTGCGTCAAAGAATTGACAGTTTGATTTAATAATACTTTCAAAGTTCTTATCTTAATTGGTAAGTCAAGTACTGAAAGCCCTTAAGCGCGATGATGAGTAGCAGAGATCCTTAAATGGTAGTTACATAATACTTTGGCTTGATCAACTAAAGTTCTGAGCTTAAAAAACAAAACAACTTAAGTCACACTAAACCCTTTAAAATTATTTGTTCTCTAAAACTAGCAAATAGTCTAAATAAAAACCAGCTTATTTTTTAAATAAGTTCTTAACTAGTTTCTTCTCTCATCTAAACTTGGCTAAATATCTTGGATGTAAAATAATCTGGTTTTTATTAGCTCTATTATATTATATACTAGGGGGTTGTCCTTTTCAAGGACAGATATAAAATTGAATAATAAAGCAATTAAATACAGTAGTTTTAAAAGCTATGGCGACAACTGAAAATACTTCAGATTCAAATGATTTCATATTTAAGGGAATTCCAGCTATCAGGTTAAAATATACACTCTGTTAACAGGGGTTTTTGGCATTAATGGGCAAACAGGGTCACCACAGCAAAGAAGTGCTCACACGCAAAGCAAAACTATTCAAAATACAAACCAAAATTCATGGATTCACAAACAAAATGGTGTGAGTTGACCTTCAGTGTACATATGGGTCATTATTTTTCTTGTTATGCCTAAGCACTGGACTGATTATTTTATAACTTAATTACATTATTCATATTCAAATTATTTAGAAAGGCTAAAATACAATCAATGTCAAATCTTTAATTGATCTTGGGCTTAGATATATTTTTTTAAAAAAATAATTTATCAATTTTAGAATTGAAAATTGCAACTTATAGTATTACTGAAAATATCTTAAGTGCTACTACAAACTACAAACCAAAAATATTTATGATGAGTTGCATGGGAGAGTAATAGCAGCCCCAAAGCTATAAATGCTATTACCCTATCTTTGGCTCATCATAAATATTCTTAGTTTGTTTCAAAAAAGGTTGTTGTTTTTGAAAGACTGATAACTCTATTTAAAATACACCCTCTAGTAAGCTGCCCTACTTCATGAACTTGCCCTAATGCACCACTAACATCTTCTGATATTTTTGTTTCTCTGGTATCATCACGTGATTTCAAATGATAATTTATCTCAGAATATTCTAAGAAACTTTCAAATGTTAAAGGTGAAGTATACAACTTCCCATCTTTCATCAAATATGAAAGATTAATGTGCAGATTTTTAACTTTGAGCTCTCTCCTTATAGGCCTAACTTTTCTCTCATAAATATAAAAGAATGACTTCTGAGAAATATTTGAGCCTGATAGTGCTGATTTATATAATTCTTTTCTTTTTTCTTCTTGCTCAAAAATATTTTTAATAACATTTATATTATTAATATAAAGCTGATTTTCTTTCTCTTTTAAGGTTTTTGATATTACACCAAAGTGACCATCAACAATGCTTTTTCCATGACATTCTACAAATCTATTGTATTTAATAGACCCTTTAATGTATTGTGGTGCCTCTTTAAATAGATAATATAAGAATTCATAGGATCTAAAATGGTTTCCATTATCAGTCTATACTTTGATAAAATTTGTTTTTAAACTTATCTGATTTAAGAAGACTTATTAGACATTCACCTGAAAACAAATAATCATGAGACAATATTTGAGATAAAAATCATGGTTTCAATTTAACTTTATTGTTTTATTTAAATACCAATGCAAACCTCAATAAAGAAATATGTCTTTTGGAATAAAAACTCTTATTGGTTTCAATTGGACCACTACCAACTTTTAAATTCTCCTTAAAAATCTGTAACTATAATACATTGTTCATTATAAGATTTATTGATATCTTTCTTATATTCCCTATTTTGATGAGCATAAAAGTCTTGGTGTTGATTAATAGCTTTTAAGTCAGTGTTTATAGATTATGGCAATAATAAGTTTTTACTTTCACATTCTTCTTTTCTTTTTTCTAAGCATTATTTTAAGTTACACTTGATCATCTGGTATAGTTCAATGCCAAAGGACTGAGAAGGCCAATATAGAGTACAACTGTTGCTGGCTGCACGCCAGGAAATGCTGTTCTTTTTGCCTTTGAGGATATAAACCATACTTGTTTCTCATGACGCCAAAGAGAACTTGTCAATGTAGTAGAATTTTACTGTGCCCTTCTCCTTGAGAGCAGTTACTTGTCTTGAGGTATTTTTGCTGGTAGACAACATTGTCTGGGATATTGCAGTTATAGGTAGAAACTGGAAATCTCCACAAGAAATTTAATTTCTTTCACCGCTCTGTAGCAAGTGGAAACCAAAGCCTGGATTCCAAAAATGGACTCAATCATTGACTAATATTTTCCAGTTAAAGATGGCAGCTCTGCTCAATCCACTGCTTGGATGCCCCCAGGTGTTGCCAACCAATAGTGTAGAACCCGCTTGGATTTCTCCAAAAAAGGAGAATAGAACCTGTTTCTAAATAGGCTGTGTGGAGCCTGTGTGCAGATTTTACCAAGATACTAACAATTTCTTGTCTGACCTTTTAAGAATTAATCCTCCATGAGTCTCATAAAGGTCTCCTGGGTGAAATTGGGAATGATGTGGTACTTGGGCTTTTTGGTAGTAGGGATTGACTCTGCAGGCTTGGCCACAACACAGGACATAGGCAATGATCAGAAATGAAGGCAACCTTTGAGAAAATTCTGCCCACCAGTGGTTTGGAAGTACTTGGGCTCTTTGTTGTCATCTTGCCCTTTGTTATCACTCATGTAAGGATTGTACATTAATGTCAAGGACAGGTTTCACCTTCTCCATGATAGTAGCTTGAAGATTATCACAGTGGTGTATACTGGGTCATATACATAGACACCCTTCTTGGTGATGATGTTATTTTACTGTTTGGTGAGTGGATGACTTTGCAGTATTTTCTGTCAGCTTGGGGACCCTATAATTGATGCCTCCCTGCTCTTGCACCTTGAGATACTTGAACTGGTTGTGTAAGTGCAACCTCACCAATATTTTCCTCTCCTGTCTTATTTCTGAGTGGGCACTTTGTTGCACTAACTCTGTTCTTTGAATTGCAGGTGCAACCAAACCACAGCACACAACAGGTTCATTGTTACTCTGTTGTCAGAAGCTTCCATCTTGGGTATAAAAACTAAAAATAAAATAGAATCAGCTTATCTAAGGAATTTGTTATTTAATCTTTTATCCCTACATATATATAGTAAAATGAAAGCTTTAGTCACTACTCATATTTATTTCAAATAGATTTTTATATTTCTTATATCACACTTTGGACGCAATATGTACTGTTAATCATGTGTTTTGATAAATTTGATCTTTTTATTAATTTAATCCCAAAACAGACACTCAGAATATTTTTTGTATCTATCAGTCTTCTAATCAGAACAAGCTGGTAACAGTATTGTAGATTCACTCTATTTATTTTGATATTGATATTTACATTATCTGTTTCAGTTGCTAATGTAATGCTGTTGTTGATTGAAATTGTAACTTTTGTGACTGAGTTCTATGCATTCATAAAAAACAGTAAACATAGTAGATGTGTCTAGTGTTTGGTACATTTGTTGTAGAATCATTATACATTCATCCCCAGTTTGAATAGGTTGTTGTGTGACTGGATATTTTTGCCAAATAGCGCACATTTTCCGTGAAAATTATCTTCAATAGATTTAATAAGTTGGAAATCTATTAGGTGACTTAACCTGCCTGTTCTAAACTGACTAATATTTGTTTATCTCAACATAATGAAAGCTACTGTAGCTTCAGAAAATCTGTATGGTTTTTTGACTTCAAAGTTACTCCAGAAAATCAACTTTTGAACTTTGACCTTTGATATTTTGATTTCACTTTTGGTAATCCCATATTTGATTTCTGCACTTTTGACCTAAGGAACTTGCCCTTTTTTCACCAGTTAGCAAGTCACTCCTCAGCTACACATATATTCTTCCCAAACAATAAATATAGCTTCTTTATGCACCCTTTTTTGATCCTTTTATCATATATATATTCTCTATTTCCTAAATAGCATTGAACCCTGTTAGCCTAGTTGTAGCAGCAATAAAATATTTGCTTTATTTCTTT